>PVJA010005938.1:0-76191 GCA_004027025.1 Myocastor coypus
AAAAAAAAAAAAAAGAAGAGACTTGCTTTCTGCAGAGTACCACCCTGCCCCACCACACACACACACACACACACGTGCTTACACACGTACACATGCATGCACACTCCCCGTGCCAGGCTAGCCCTGAGCTCTCATGGACATCTCTCTGTCCTTAACTTGTGGAACATCTAATTGTGACTGTTTTAATGTGTCCCCCTTCAATGGAAGCTCTGTGACAATAAGGCCATCTTCAGTTCTGCCTGAAATGTAGGAGATCACAGGGAACTGCAGCACTGCTGACGTCTGGATCAGGACTGTCCCCGGGACCCCATGATGAAGGGCTTGCTCCTCGGATGACACTACTGGGATGTGCAGGAGACCCTTAGGTCATCAGAGGTATGACAGACACTAATCCTCAGATCTTTGCAAAAACTCTCTTGCCTTCTGGCCCTGTAAGGGTAATTTTACCACCTGACAACCAAATCTGGGTACAGGGTCCATGGAAAATGAGGTCCTTGGACAATAAGTGACATTATTCACTTACAAGCCCTCCTTTCAGGGACTGGGGAGATAGCTCCGCTGTATAAATGCTTGCCTGGCAAGTGCGAGGGGCTGGATTCAATCCCTGGTTCTGGAAGGAAGGAAGGAAGGAAGGAAGGAAGGAAGGAAGGAAGGAAGGAAGGAAAGAAAGAAAGAAAGAAAGAAAGAAAAAGAAAGGCAGGCAGACAGACCAGCCTTCCTTTCGTAAGGGCCCAAGTTACTGCAACGCACCCACTCAGTTTACAGAGACCTATAGTAGGCTAATGTTTGCTCAAACCTGAAGGAGCCTGGGAGGCCAGGGGGCTGGCTGCTCATCCATGGGGCTTCCCTGAGGGCCATGGAGTACGCAGTCTCTGGTGGTGATGATGACAGCTCAGCGCTGGCCGGGCACAGCAGCACACACCCACAGGCCCAGTCACTCCAGCATGTGAGGCAGGTGGACCACCTCAGCTGAGAACAGGGCCAGCAAGGGCAACATCCTGCTCATTCCTCCAGCACCAAAATAACACTGAATTGGACATTCCGAGTGGGTATGTCTGTGGGATATGCATTCTACCTCAAAAAGCAGTTACCTTTAAGTCTCCTGCATGGAATGTTCAGCCTCTGGTCCTTGCCTGAGGAGAGGCTGGGTAACCTACAGCCGAGGTCTGTTCCTGCCACCTCGTGAGCTCTGCACAGCTCAGCTCCGTTTCCTTTCCATAATGCTGCCACTTGAAAAGGATAGAGGCATTTTCACCAAGTTTCCAGCAAAGGCTTAGCAATATTCTGAACCGTGGATGGCTCTTCAAAATCCGCTTTCCCCTCCGTTTAGCTTGACAGGTTGCCAGCATTTAGCATGAGGCAAGACACCTGAATAATGCAGGAACTTCCCAGAGGCCCTTGCGAGAGGTGGCCTTGGCAAAGCTTTGGACAACGCAACTGGGCCAATATTGATGGCTGTGGCCTCTGCGGAGGGGCCTGTCTTCCCTCCCACACTCTGTCCCCATCCTGCTGGCAGCCAACCACCTCAGGCCACACAGGTAAGAACAATACCCGGAGGAAGGCAAGCAACTTTGGGTCCCTCCACTCCCACTCCATAATGCAAAATAGCTTCCTTACTCTAACTTTGTGTGAGCTACCACACTTGGACCTGTGATAGCAGCCACACGTACAACCTTAGATGAAAAGAGTCAGAAAATGTAAACCGAATCTAAACCATGCGGAATCACACTATCGTTTACGCCCTGGCAGAACTGTCACTTCCAACAGCTCAAAGGTAGATGGCTGGGCCACCAAAGCTGGAGCTGGAAGCCAGGGGTGAGGAGCTCAGGCTGACTCTGCTGAGTGAGGGCTTCTTTGACCCTGTGGCTTCAGTGACAGCCATTTGTGCTCCCAATGGCAAAGCAGCTGCCCCAGCAGCTGGAGTAGCAGGGAAGGCCCCTTCAAACCAGCCCGCCTCTCTGCCCAGCAGAGGGCGCTGTGTTCTACTCCTGCCTGTCTTATGTCCAAAGTGTGGGGAGCAACAGAGAACCAGGGAGGGGCAGAGCGTCCCTGATCACTGTGGTTTCCCATCCGCGGAGCTCCTCACGCGCAGCCAGGGGCCCCCTAAGTCGGCCAGGAAAACTACAGTGGAAGAAAGCAGGCAGGCTTGCTTCCCACCGCGGCCGGCATCGGCAGTAGTTACGCAGCCTAGTGTCCAATGGAGTCTGTTCAAGGGCAGCAGCAGGGACCTTCCAAGGACCTGCGCATTAGCACGGCAGGGAGCTATTACAGGACGGCACCAGCCGACACTGACCCTCCTCCTGATCCTCCTCCTCACTTCCGATGCCTCCATCCGGCCTTCCTGGCCGCTTCCTGCGGCAGCTCTGAGTGCTCTCTCTTGAGAGTCTCCGGTCCTGCTGCCCTGGCTGCCTCAAGTCACAATGCTCTTTCATAGTGATTTTTGGCTTTGAGGAAGAGCTAGAAGTCTCATGATGCCGGAGCTGGTGAACAAGGTGGATGGTATGGCTCGTGTCTCGCAGTCCCGCAGAGCCTCATGTAGTCGCAGGCGGGGCCTTTTCAGAGGTGGCTGGATCTAGTATTAGTGATGCTGAGATCAAGGCTCTGCAACTGCAAACCGGTCACTGAGTGCGCCGGCCCTAGGATTAAGGACGCCCCATCGTGGGTGTGAGTGCCCTAAGGGCAGGCAGCCTGGACAAGAGGAGGGCCAGAAGAGGCTGGTCGCTTCCTGCCTGCTGCTTCCCTACGGGGCTGCTTGCTGCCTTCTGCCCACCACGAACGGTTTCTCCTCTGCCCTGAAACTTCTACGAACTGGGTGTCACGTAAGCCTCTCCTCCTTTAACTTCGGGTGTCGGTGCTGTGCCCCAGCTAGGAGAAAAAGCAACAAGACCCCATGAGGAGGACACAGCACCGCACCTTTACCAGCCGCCTCTCCACGAGACGGCGCACTCGCTCGCTGCATTTCCGACGGCATCACACAAAGGCGCTCAGGACCGAGGACCTCTAGCACCGCGGCAGGAACGAGGGAACAAGTGGGCTTGAAGGGAGGCCGTGTGAGGTAAGATCCATGGCAATGCAAAGTTTAAAACTGTAACATTTTTAAATTTCAGCACAGCACACGTAGCAGGACGGCCGCGGTGGCTCTGTGGTTGCACACGGTGAGGGGGAGAGGGTGATCACCGGCCTTTAAACGTTCTGGACATGGGGACCCGAGGAGTTCTATGCAGCCCTGGGGAAGAGCAGGGGAACCCAAGCACATAGAGGGCGAACGCCGGAGCAGGCCGGTGCCACGGTGATTCTGCCTTGTGTCCTCCAGTGCCCATGTACGGGGCCGGTCACACACTGGCAGCTGCTGGGAGACAGCAGAGACAGACTTTGAGAGGCCTCGTGGCCATTTTAGGCCACAGGCTGCTGCCTTTCTCCGACCTCCTTCAGACTTGTCTTTTCCACCACACACCCCACCAGGAGCTGCTGCTTCCCACAGTCCAAAGCAAGGGGGCCGGGGCCCACCAATGCAGACCCTGACACTGCAGCCGTGGCAAACCTTTCCCCTTTCTAAGTGGATTTACTCTGGTATTTGTTACAGTGCTGGAAAGCTGGCCCTCCCACCCACCTTTACCACACCGCTGGCTGAAACATGGATAGGGAGCAGAAGTCACGAGTGACAAGCAGCAAGCTCAGCCCCTTCAGGATGGCAAAGCCGCAGGCACAGGAGGCTGGGTTCTCACACCCCGACCTCCCCTCACTCTGCCCGGCTTGCTTACACCTAACTGCTTCGCTGAGTCTCTGCTGCAACCATTCAAGGCAGTCGTCTGATTGCACAGAGAGCTGGGCTTGGAATACAAGCTCCGAGGTGTTCCTCGGGGCCCCGGGGAAGCGCCTCATGGTGCCATCTGCCAGAGCTGCCAGAACCGGGGTACAAAGGGAGGACCATGTGCAGGAGGGAATTCAACACCGGCTTCAAATGCAGGCCAGGTGCAGAGCCCGTGGCACTGTGCTACGAGTACAGCCGGGAAGCTTCCCCCATGGCGCTGGGAGTGGGGAGCCCGCGGTACAGTCACATCCTGCAAGTTCGTCCCCTGGACAGCCCTAACCGCACGTAAGCCACGGAAACCGGAGAGTGGCCCTTGTTAGCCTGGGTATTTCTGCCACAATTTCACATCCACCGCGAGGGCGACTCAGTCCTGGGCCCCTCGCAGCCCCCAGCCTGGGCTCAGGACCGCGGTCTTCCCGACTCGACATCCTGGAAGTCCAGGCATTGTGCGGTGCTGTCACTTGTCTCTACAGACACCGTGTCACACAGGCTTGCCCGGAGACGCCATGTATGTCACAGGTGACCCTGGCCCTGCAAAGTGCCACCTTCCACTCTGATTCTAGAACCATCCAGTGGTGGTATGCGGCTCCTTGGGTGGCCGTCTGCTGATTGCTCGGGTTGATCCGGGAGGCTGGCCAGTCCCAGGACTGCAGTCCATGGGCCAGGTTTTCACGTCCCCGTTGTGTCCCTGACATGGAACTTGCCTGCTCTGTACTGTGTTTCCGAGTTGGTTTAATTCGATTCAGTAGGGAAAGTGGCCTCCCCACCCACCCACAAGGCAGGCTCTGCTCACTCCCACCAGCCTGGCTCTGAGCTCCAGCTGCTACAGCAAGCAGCCAATCCTTTCCTGGCTCTGCAACCGGGACACCTGCAGGGAACGGATCCACACATGGAGGGCGTTGGGTACGTACCTCACGAAGAGGTTTTAGTATACTCGCCTCTTGCAGAGCATGAAGCAAGTCCAGGGTGTGGCCAGACACCGACCCTCCTCTCCTGGTCTCGAAGACCCCTGCACCACTTCCTCTGCTCTAGCTGAGAGCCTCCTCCCTCCTCTCCCCTCAAGGCTGGGCTTGGAGGCCACCTGCCACCGCCCTGCTCAGCCTGCCTGGCCCACCCACAGCAGCTCCTCAGGCATCTGTGGCCTAGACTCCCACAGGCGGGGTGGCCTGCCCTGCTCTCCAATCCTCCTGGACAGCAGAGTCCACCTCGAGGTCACTGGGCTCCACCCTGGTGTCCTGAGTCTTGTCTCAGTTGGGCCCGCGATGACTCCTCTGGGGTGCTTCCTAAACCCGCTGCATGTGCACAACCAAGAGGCCAACTCTGTCCACTGCACCGCACACGCAGGTCAGAAGGACCCCTGCTCCTTCCCCTAACCACACTGCCTGGCGGCCTGGGGCAAGGGGTGCTTGTGCTGAACCAATCGCATGCCCATGTGCCGGCTGCCACAGTAAGCTGTGTGGTGGCACAGATCTACAGGCCAGCAGGCCCTGGCTCCTGTGTGACATTCACAACTATGTCAAAGGAAGAAACCAAACTTCAATCGGGGAGTGTTCTTGTGAGGATCATCCACGTCCACACTGATGTGGTGGGGTGTTCCCCCAAAGCATACCATGTGGGGCCTTCCCGCAAACCCCAGGCCTCACTCAGACATCAGAAGCTCTCACAGTCCTGATTAGCACGCCCAAACCAGTCTCTGCAAACATTTAAGATATAATAACAAAGACTGCTCTCTGCCGCACCCATCTCTCCTGAATGTCAGTCTTGGCTTCGCCACAATAGTAGAGGGCAGAACCTATGTCTTTAGCATCCGCTTCTTGATCGATTACTTGGGGCCAAGTATTGAGACTTAATCCTTAGGGCAACTATACCCTTAGTCTTCAGAAAATGAAACCAAAAAATAAATAAATAAATAATAAAAATAAAAGAAAATGAAACCAAAAAAAAAAAAAAGATATAATAACAAGAACAGCTGGTTTTGCGATATTTATGGAAAAGATCAACTGGATGAAATATCAGAAGACCGAAGGCCCAGTGCCAACTCCACCAAGGGTTGGAGAAGCCAACTTTCTGTCCTCTGTGGCATTTCATCTCTGCACACACTCTGGGAGTTGATGGCGTCAGGCATGCTCCCTTACTATAAAGGAACACCTGAAGCTGGCTATGGTATAAAGAAGAGAGGTTTGCTTAGCTCACAGCTGGAAGGTTTCAAGTCTAAGCTCAGGCGGAACACATTGTGGTGAGAATGCGTGGACGAGCAAGAGGAGACAGGAAGCCTCTAGGCACGGCCTCCTGAGAGCACACTAGGAGCACACTTCCGGCCCACCAGCTCACACAAGCCGGCTAATACCCACGACACTTGTGAAGAAGAAGAGGAAGAGGAAGAGGAAGAGGAAGAGGAAGAGGAGGAGGAAGAAGAAGAAGAAGAAGAAGAAGAAGAAGAAGAAGAAGAAGAAGAAGAAGAAGAAGAAGAAAGAAAGAAAGAAAGAAAGAAAGAAAGAAAGAAAGAAAGAAAGAAAGAAAGAAAGAAAGAAAGAAAGAGAAAGAAAGAAAGAAAGAAAATGTTTCTGGAATGAAAAGGAAACACTTGAGCATCCTCTGGTCTACCGCTTGGCTGGCAGTCCTGCTGTTTCTCAGGGCTGTGGTCCTTGGCTGTGCCTTCTAGTTTTAGCAGTTTCACGGGGCTGCTCCTAAGGAATTTCCTCTTTGGGACACCAGAACAGAAGTCTCCTAGTGTCCCTATCTGCCTTCCTGCCCAGGCCCCGGTCACCACTGGCTGGCTGTCCTCTCGGTAGTCCTGACGCGGGAGGGGCCGTGCACACTGCCCAGCCAGGGGAGCGGCTGAGGGCAAAGTCTCTCCTGGTCTGTGTGAGGCTATGGGCTGGGCGCTCAGCCTGTGAGGCTGCCCTGGAGACTTCCTCACGCGTGGAGGGGCCTAGACCGCAGCACTGAGGTACACAAGTTATTTCAAGCTGAAAGCATTTGAGAGCAGGCTCTCCCCTAAGCTCCCTCGTTTATCTTCACAGCAGGATGTCCCCAGGAACTCGATAGTGCCAATTCCCTTCCAGGAGTCTGTAGCCAGGAGGAATGGTTCTTACCCCTGCCACTAAATAGCAACTGTCACAAAACTGTCACACCACCCACCTCCTCTCCTAAGTACCCATTTATTGCTCCTAAAAATCATGTTTTCTCCAGCCGCGTTTCCTACCAAGTACTCTCCTTGTCATCCCCTACCTTATTATTTTAATCTTAAATTATTATTATATAGTAATCTAATACAATCTTTTTTTTTAATTTTTTTTATTTATTTTTTTCTTGTTTCAGAACCTTTGTTTGTTTATTCACTCATTTTTTATGGCCGACTCAGCCCACCCTGAGAGCAGGGCTGGCGCAGCATGTGGTGCCGGGGATCGAACTGCGGTCCCTGAAGCCGCCCAAGCTTTCCCAAGCAGGCGCTTTAGACCACTGAGCCATCCCGCCAGGTCCCTAATACAATCTTAAAATACAAGAATCTTATATATTATATAATGTATTATATAACCTGAAAATGATGTAATAGATCTCTGACTTCTTGTCAGTTTGTCTGCCAGCATAATAAAAGCTTCTTTTGTGCCCCCCAAATTATGTAATATAAATATAGAAACTTAAAGCTATCATATAATAATCTTAAAATGACAATGATTATTCACATTATTAAGCCACACTTGTCAGACTCCAGTCATCTTTCTGGAAGCCTCTGTACATGCCTGTGTTACTGACCTGCCTTCTACCAGGTTAATTTGCAGACCCCCAAATATTTAACTGAAGGGAGTAGGAAAAAGGCTTTTGCCTAAGTACCCAAGAGGGAAGGATTAAGTATCAGCTCGATTGGTGCCGATCACGCCTTCCATTACTGAGACAAACCTGCAATACAGTAACTTCCACAGTTTTATCCATTCAGCTTCCTAGTATCCTGGGACCTTTCATCCAATAAAAAATTAGACCACCGTCGTTCCCCTGGAGCTCTGCCTCACCACCTTCCATGGTGACGCATTCCTTCCCTGTCCCTCTCCCAGGAGTCTCTCCTGCTATGCTCCTGCAAGCTGTCCCAACAACCCACAGAAAGGAACAACACCTCAAGCGCCCAGGGATCTATCACACCTGACAGCGGCATTTGTCATCTGTGTTCCCAGCTACAGCCCACAGCACTGCTGTTCACTGCTCTTTCCTGAGCACCCAAAGCAGAGCATGGTGGGCACCCGCCTGGCAAGCCCCTGCCAAGCGAACCACCCCTCTCGGGCTGCCCAGCTCTGCTCCCAGAGCATCGGTTTTCCCGAAAAGAAGCTTTAGTTTGAACACGGAGTGTGCTTTTCTTTCTAGTCTTCAATGCACTTGTGAGTTGAGGCCACAACTACTACGGGTTGCGCAGTAATTCAAGGCCAGCTGGGCTACACACTGAGACCCTGCCAATCAACCAGTGAAAGAAAGAACAGTTCCTCGGGGGCTGGGGAGATAGCTCCGAGGCACAAGTGCCTGCTGGGCAAGTGCAAGGTCGTGAGTTCGAACCCTGGTCCCACAAAAAAAAAAAAAAAAAAAAACAGTTCCTTGACTGTGAGACGAGGGTCTCAGAGCCCCCGGGGAGTCTGAGGATGTGAGACCCTTGTTTTCATCTGTCGGAGGCTCACTCTGGTGTCCCAAGCACCTGCTCTGAGGAAGGTCTATGGTCAGCGCAGGGCTCTTACCCCAGGATGCTTCAGCAATGCACCCCATTTCCTAAGCGGCCAGGGGTAGAATTCAGAGGACCCCGAGTGTGAACAACAACGTAAGCATCTCCATCTCCTCTCCCCGCTGTGGAATTTTATCCTTTCTTCACTCATCAGTGTGGGCAGCAAAGCACCGCGTGCTTCCTTCTATTACTCTGCCTAGCAGTGACCTTTGGCACAGGACTGCATGCCTACAGGTGGGTCGTTCAGTCTGGGCTGCTGGGCCAGAGGAGGTCCGACTCACATAACAGGCCTAGATGCTGGACAGGCTGCGCATGCGCTGGGCCGGAGGAGGTCCGACTCATAGGCCTAGATGCTGGACAGGCTGCGCATGCGCTGGGCCGGAGGCGGTCCGACTCACATAGCAGGCCTAGATGCCGGGCAGGCTGCGCATGCGCTGGGCCGGAGGTCTCCTTCCATTACTACTCCTGCCAAGGAACTGCACCTCCCAGCATCATCTGTTGTCACCGCGCCCGGCCCCCAGTGGTGCTTGTCATTTCACGTGGCAAGAAGAAACAACACATATATCCTGCTTTAGCACAAATTTGGCTTTTTAATACTTTAACAATTGCATTTTAACACAATCTGCTTCATCATAATCTCTGTTTTATTCACTTAGAAGCACTCCAAAGGAGTCCACAGGTTCATGAAGACCTGAGAAAGAGCACATGGTAAAGACCCCTGGGGACGCAAGAGAAGCCTGCCGCCCTGTAGTGGGATCCACTGTCCAGATGTCCACACACTTGATGTCCCCACCAAGCAGGCACGGGAGGTCTTGGCCCCAACTGGCGCTTCGGGACCCCAGGTCCTTTGAACTAGTTGGCCCTGGGCCTTTATGCTTTCGGTGGCATGAGCCAAGGGCTCCTCCTCCTCCAAGATCTGGTGCTATTCTGTCACCTGCACCCCACAGTACTGACCCTGGTGGATCCCCACGGCTTAGACTGGGGCTGCTGAGGGGGTAGGGGATACAGGCAGCGCCAGCATCTACGGGCTAAATGCCACATGGGCTGGACCCACTATTGTCCCCAGTGTGACCCACTGTGTCACTGCAAAGGCTTCCCCGAGACAGCAGGTGTTGCCACTACTGCTCAGCAGCCTCACAGGTGCGTTTGACCACTGCCAACCCTCACCAGGAAGAGAAAAAGACCAGAAGTGACCCATGGAAAGGACAGCTGTCCCCCCACCCACCTATCCACACGGGAACTCTCATGGGTTCTGAGACCACGGTCCCTCTATGGGCCTGAATTCACTTCTCTTCCACAGCCCGACAGATAAATGTCAGGCCCTTGTCCTGTCGCCCGCCCTTCCCACCCACCTTTGAGGATGTAGGAATAGTCCATATCCTAGGCACAGTGTCAGACTCGAGAGTGTTTGGTGACAACGCACTATGCCACCAACTCCATGCTGGCCCCAAGCTAAACATGGGGCTATATCAGTGACTCAGGTCTGGGCCCAGGACAAGGACTTGGAGACTGCTATGCAGTCAGCACTCCACAGGGTAACGTGTCAGTTCAGCCAGGTGCAGACTGAAAACATCCAGAAACAGTAAGTCACAAGAGCAATAAGAAATAAGACAGAACTACCATATAACGAGAACTAGCATGGCATTCCCATTGCATCTGGTGTCACGAATAATAGCGGCCACGTGAGTAGGAGACAGGTCCACGGATGTGACACATGTGACAGGAGGGACCTGAGCGTGCACGGAGTGTACTGTGCACAAGCCCCACCTGCAGGCCACCACGGGACAAGGCCCACAGCAGCTCACTCCCCAGGGGAGCCATGACACTTGAACAGATAAAGTCACCAACGTCACCATCACCGCAAGGCTGAGCAGGAGCTCAAAGGCAAAGGCGCCCAAGGGGCGGGGCGGCAATCACAGCTGCAAGTGAACCCAATCTGAGCAGTGCACTGAGGAAAGGCGCCTTAGGAAGAGGGGTGGGGGCTGGGCAGCGGGTCCACAGAGAGCTAGAAACACGGGAGCGGGAGCAGGAGCCCATTGATCTGTCCCAGAAGGGTGAGGTCCAACAAGAGAGCAAAGTCCACAGCACCAAGAGCAGGAGAAAGGTCACAGAGGCCCAGGTTTAGCAATCAGCCACCACTGCAGCAGGAGGACTTCACTGGAGGGCGGTGGGGGAAGCCAAGCTCAGGGTGTGCTCCAGGGGCTTAACAGACCTCGGTGTGAGGGGACGCCTGCAGGAACACTCTCCACCGCTGGCCCTCCCTGCCTGCCCTCCACCTCCCACGTGCACAGACGTCCCTTGGGACCCTGAGACACCCGCTGTACTGAGCTCCTTAGGACAAGCTTCATGTGCCCGTTGTCACCATTCCACACAGTGACACACACGGGCTTGCACCATAGGAAGTGACATCACAGTATATCACATCTACTGCTCCACTGCATGACGTGCAGGATCACCACGGGGTCACAGAAAGATGGGGGGGTCCGCCAGGACCCAGGCATCTTTGCTCTTCTCTCCTGGAAACAGGCCGCTGTCGGAGCACGCAGGCAGAGGAAGGAAACCAAGTCCTGCACGGACGCTGGGCCCTGTTTAGACTCTGGGGTCCAGAAGGCAGAATGTGGGGCTCAGGGCCCCTGCAGTACCAGGAACTGCCCAGTTCTCGGGGTGTATGGGTCTGACCTGGATTCAGTGCTGCCCACAGGATCCTGGAAATGACTGCTATATTTTAGTGCTGGGGTTGGAACCTAGGGCCTGGCACCCCCAAACCACACCTGCTCCCACCCCCTGAAAATCGTGCACCTGCCTTGGCCCAGTGTCCTCGCTGGCGATAGCAGAGCCCATAATAGAATCTACCTTTAGCAGCTGCCAGAGAAAGGGGACACCAAGGCGCCTATCAGGTCACAGGGGTCAAGATCCACTGCTGGGAACTGGCTCCAGAGGCGGGTCTGCCAGACTTACTTTTAAAATATAGTCGGAAGCCGCTCTTCTGGGCTCCTTAGAAAGTGAGCGCGTGACTCATCCAACTCCACTCAACAATCGTACAAATCCACATTTTTCGTTCACCCTGCCGCTTTGGCCCGTTAACGCTGTGCGGCCGTGGCCGGGGCAGACCGGGTGTTGCCTGTGTTTCCAGGCTGCTCACCACTTGCGCAAGGCGCCCTCGGGTTTGTGTTTCCGAGTTCAGCACCCGCGTCTAGCTTCGGGAGGGCCGGGCACCAGCGGGACCGCGCCCCGGGGTACGTGCGGCCCGGCACGCAGCAGCCCAGTGAGCGCGCAGCCGGCGCCCCGTGGCGACCGTGACCTTTCCGGGCCCGGCGGCGGCTGTAACTGTACCCGGGCTCACGGACGGCGGCAAAGGTCAGGGCCGTGGCCTCGGGGCTTCGGCCGGCTGGGGCGAAACCGCCTCCGCCCCGCGCCGGGCGAGCGCTCGCGACTGCGTCCCCGCGACCCACGCGCGGAAGCGGCCCCGCCCCGCGCCGCGCCGCCCGCGTCCTCACCCCGTTGGCCGCAGCGATGCGCGCGATGAGCTGGATGGCCTCGGCCATGTAGAAGCGGCCGTCGCCGCCCACCACCAGCGTGGCCTCGGGCCTCAGCGCCGGCTCCACGGTGGCCAGGATGCTCTGGATGAAGTTCTCAGCATAGTGTGCGCGGCTCTGGAACACCTGCACGCGCTTCCGCAGGCCGCTTGTGCCCGGCTTCTGATCCGGGTAGGCCTGCGTCTTCACCGTCTCGATCCGCACCATGGCGCCAAGACGCGGGGTCGGGCAGAGACTGCGGGGCGCCGGACGCGGGCCTCCCCTTAAGGCGCAGGGCGCAGGGCCACCCGCCGCGCGGGGGCGGAGCCGGGCCCGCAGGCCAATGCGGGCCGGCGACCGAGGCCCGCGGCGGGGTGGGAGAGAGCTCCGAGCGGCCTGACTTCCCGGGCCAGCGGCCCGCCGCGCACAGCCTTCCGGAAACCTGGGCCGGAGGCGGGGGTGCGGCGCGCAGGGCTGTGGCTCCTCCCTCTGCCCCGGTGAGCGGCGCTGAGTTCGGGACGGAGCCGTCCCGGTGTCCCTCACTGCCTGTCCTCAGGGTTCGGGGTGGTCGCGCAGGCAACAGGCAACAGGGATAAGGGAATGTGAAGCTTCCAACCCTCAAGGCGAGTTGTGTGGTGTTTTTGTCTTTGTTTTTCCGATTTTTTGTTGGCAAAACTGAAAGTTAGGTCCTGCGAGAGGCTGCCTGGGGACCGGTGGGTATAGGGGATTGCAGCCGCAGAAGCCAGGCACAAGGGGAAATAGCTCCGTTGCACAAGTGCCTGCCTGGCAAGTGCAAGGTCGTGAGTTTGAACCCTGGTCCGGGGGTGGGGGGGGAACCAGGCACAGCTCTTCTGTGCGTTCATCTGGGACTTGGGGAAGCCCGTGGGCTGGGGCCGAGGGGGGCGGGGAGTGGATGGTTGAGCAGGGAAAAGAAATCTTCAGTCTTGCTAGGTTTAGCGTCTGGCTTGCGTGGGTCAGTGCCTGTCTGGTCTGCTGGGAGAACGTGTCACCAGGCAAAGAGGGATTCAGTCTTACAAGATGGTGCTGATGTAGGGAATGAGACTCCCAGCCTGAAAGGTGCCTAGGATGAGGATGTGTGCTCCAAAACCAGGGAGTGAATTTTAGGAACAAACGGAGGTTGAGAGCACAATATATTTATTGGGGAAAGAAAGCTTCTGACTGAGAGCCGGGCATGGTGGTGCATGCCTGTGATACCAGCACTTGGGAGGCTGAGGCAGGAGCATCAATGCGAGTTCAAGACCAGGCTGGGCTACAAAAAACAAGCTAGAGGCCAGCCTGAACTGCATAGCGAGGCCCTGTCTCCAAAGACAAAAGAAAAAAAAAAAAAAAAGCTTCTGACTGAGAGGGACACAAAGGAGGCCAGAGCTAGTTTTCCCAGGGAAGCAGTCTCTTCTAGGGAGCTTTATAGAGTGAAGCCATGCGATGAGGTGGGTCTAAGGAGGCGGAGAACATGAGAGCTCGTTTACGTGGGCGTGAAGTGGACAAAACTATGGTTAAGCAGTGAGATTACAAGCACCATGGCTCAGGTAAAATTGGTTAAATGCGGAACTGAAAGGGGAAGCCAATGGTAGCAAGAGGGCACGAATGTAGAATGGGAGTTTATCCAGTGGCCAGCCCAAAGCGGCTGGAGTAGCCATTCTCTGGCTTCCTCAAGGAGATGATTGATCCCGGATGCTTCTTTTTGGGGAGGTCAGCATTTGTTCCATCTTTGGTCTTTAGGTCTGGCGCACAGTGGGAGCATCCGTCCCCCTTTCAGTTGCAGCATACCTTGTCTCCTGTGCGGTCTCCTTGAGGGCCTGGCCCTGTCTGACTGCCTATGATATTTCTGTCTAATGTAGCTGCCAACAACAGTGAGATCTTGAAGAAACTTGGGCACCCATTCCTTTACCCTCCAATGAACATAAAACCTCCCTTAAACGTGTTCCGCCAGAATCATGGGCTCTCGGATCCCAGCAGTGCTGCCCCATCCCAGGGGCACAGGAAGCCTGGGATGCTTGCCCACGGTGTGCGGTAGCCCTGGCCAGAGGAGAGACTGTCCTGTCTGATGATGGAACTCAGCGTTTCTCAAGGTACCTGAAACCTAAAGGCGCTTGAGATGCCGGCTGCCCGTCGCCAGACCCCAGACCAGAGCTCATCGCCAAGGCACACTGTCACCCATGCCCCCAGCAGCGGCCCCACACTACATTCATGTACACTTACAGCTACATGTTGATGGGGGAGGGGGCGTGGAGAAACGCCCTGGCGGTCCCAGCGCCAACTCGGGAGCTGTTGTTGGTTGCTGTGCCGTGGAACTGATTCCAAACATTGACCCTTCCTGTTCCATCTGTCTTCTTCGGGGTGGTCAGACTTTGGGGAAGAGCCTGAAGTCACAGGGTGTCAGAACCAGTAAAGAGGTGGGTGAGGACACAGCACCCTGCTTTTTTACCAGCTGCCTTTCTATTAAGATTGCAGTAGCACACCCTGTAGAGACCCTCAGGAAAGACTTCCAGAGCTGCTGCAGAAAGAGACGAGAAGGGTGGGAAAGGCGAGTGGGAAGCAGGCGGGTCTTGGCACAGTGGCTCCTGGAGTCAGTCTGATCTTCAGTCACCTCCGAGGTGCTACCAGTGTGAAAGTCAGAGGCGCCATCCCAAAGGGAGCCAGGGTCTCGCCCTGGAGCCGTGGTGTGCACCTCACTAGCCTGTGTCCCAGGCGAGGGAGCGCTGAGAGGAGGCTCTGGAGTGAGTCTCACCAGGAACTGGTAAGGCAGCCAGGAAGCAGAGGGGAAACGGAGGGGCAGAGTGGGCGGCCTGGGCCTGCAGCCTGCTGGATGGTGTCCGGTACTGGGGTCTCTGGAGGGGCGGGGAATGAAAAGAACTAAGATGTTACCTGCGTGCCCCGTCCGCCTCACAGTGAGTCACCACTGTGACCCGCATCATGTCGATAAAAAATGTTTTCAAAAAATCACATGTAAAAAGCACTGGCTTCTTTTTTTTTTTTTTTTTTTTTGTCTTTTTGAGACAAGGTCTTGCTATGCAGTTCAGGCTAGCCTTGAGCTCACTTTTGTAGCCCAGGCTGGTCTCGAACTCACACCGATCCTCCTGCCTCAGCCTCCCGAGTGCTGGGATTACAGGCGTGAGCCACCACGCCCGGCTAGCACTGGCTTCTTTATCATAACAGAAGCAACTGAAAGAGCATCTTTTACATGGTAGCCAAAAGTTTATGGCATAAAATACATCTCTTTTCACCA
This sequence comes from Myocastor coypus, assembly GCA_004027025.1. NCBI lineage: Eukaryota > Metazoa > Chordata > Mammalia > Rodentia > Myocastoridae > Myocastor > Myocastor coypus. Next base: position 15,276 of record PVJA010005938.1, read on the forward strand.
TTTTAAGTGGACCTTCATTGAGTGTTCGATGTTGTGCCATCATTCCCACTGTCCATCTCAGGGACAGTGATGATGCTTTATGCTGCTGCAAGTTTAGCCAGGCCTTCCCCACCCTAAGCAAGGCTCCACCCTGCCCCACCCCTCCCCCTCTAGATCAGCCTCCACCATCCCACCCTGGCTGCTGTAGCCCCAGAGCCACGGCTCCACCCACTCTCCCAGTGTCAAGAACTGCTGTTTTCCTGCCTCTGTAACTTGACAGTTTCTCTCACACCAAAGTGAGGTCATGTATTTGTCGTTTGTGCCAGGCTTGGTGCAGTCAGCGTGACATCTTCATGGTTGATCCTGGTAATCCGCCGGGTGCTTACCCTGCGATCACACCAGCACCTTCTACAAACCACCCTGCAGCAGGAAAGAATCCAGGCAAAGCCTGTGGCGCTTGCACTAGGCAGGAGCAGTGGAAATGGACTAAGTGAGCAGCCAGAGCTGCTGCCATGAAGCAAAGTCCCCAGATACGGGGAGACCTGTGGGGCGGGGAAAAGCAGCGTCTACTCCCGCAGCCTGCAGCTGGGATGTTGGGAGGGCGGGGCGGGGAGGTGACATGCTGGGACCACAAGCTCAGTGTGGGGCACACAGAGCTTGAAGCACCCTCCATGTGTCCAAGCAGTGATGGAGACCAAAAGGCTCAGGACAGGCAGCATCTGAGGACATCGGGGTGGGTGAGATCCCCCATGGGACAAAATGCAGAGTGCAGGAAGAGGAGAAGGCCCAATACTGGGGTCTCAGCCGCGCCAGTGCTCAAAAGCCAAGAGCGGCAGACAAATCTGTCTGGAAGATCCTGAGAATCACTGCTCAGCAAGGAGGCAGGTGTCCTCTGTGCCGTCCCTGGCAACCTCAACTGTGGATGCTAGGCTAGATTCAAAGGCAAGGGAAGTCTAACTCTTGAGAAAATTCCTATCCACCCTCAGGAGCAGGCCTAAAGCTCAGCTCCCTGAATTTTGGTTGGTTCCTTTCTCAATCAAGGAAGGAAGCAGGGGCTGGGGAGATAGTTCCGTGGCACAAGTGCCTGCTGGGCAAGTGCAAGGTAGTGAGTTCAAAACCCAGTCTCAAAAAAAAAGGGAGCAAGAGTTCTTTATCTCTCTCCCTGTGCATGCAAATGCAGATAAACGGGAGGTGGGCCCACCCTGGCTAGGTAGGCTAGGTAATGCCTGATACTTGGTCAAACCACATTTCCTAGTCCAGCATTCATTACAGAAAACTTCACCTTCATTCTTCACAAATCCTCACTTGCCTTCCAATGGTAAAGGCGTAAAGAAAGGTGTTTGCCATGGTTATCCATCTGTGATGACTGCAGCAATATGAAACAGTATGTGTATAAACCTTGCAGTGAGAGATGTAGATGGAATTGATAAAGAAAACAGGGACGGGTTCGCTCATGGCACCAGCCCTTAACATTTCACCTGACTCTCAGAAACGGACCATTGAGGGGCTAGGGAGATAGCTCCGTGGCACAAGTGCCTGCCTGGCAAGTGCAAGGTCGTGAGTTTGAACCCCGGTCCCACAAAAAAAAAAAAAAGAAAGAAAGAAAGAAACGGACCATTGAAACACGAAGTACTGAAAAGTAAGTCATTTGTGACAGACATGCAAAGCCTGAGAAGACTCAGGTGATGCATAATGAAAGCACAGTCACATTGCTGTCAAAAGCAAAACACGATTCCACACTCGTAAGCTGATGTGCTAGTGCTCAGGACTGGGGGATCATCCAGAGAGAGGAATGCAGGGACTATCCCCAGTTTAAGATTAGACGACCCTCGAGCCCCAGCTCTACTGGGCATGAAAGGTGGTTGTTTAATTCAAGAGAACTCTGAGCCAATAGACATATCTAATTGATAAGAATTCTCAGTAATCTGTAGCTAGCAAATTGCCAATTGATGATTTAATATAAATCTGAGTTAATGCTGAAATGTTGCGAATGTCACTGTAGCCCATTTGTCAAACCTATACCATATAGTCTTCCAGGGCTGTGGACATCACATTGTAATCTATTACAGTTTGCTAAAGTGACTCACTCTTTTTTTTTTTTTTTTAAGAATTTTTTATTTTATGTTATTTTATTTTTTCTTGTTTCAGAACTTTTGTTTGTGTATTTATTTATTTTTATGGCCGGCTCAGCCTGCCCTAAGAGCAGGGCTAGCGCAGCATGTGGTGCCGGGGATCGAACCACGGTCCCTGCAGCCGCCTAAGCTTTCCTAAGCAGGTGCTTTAGACCTCTGAGCCATCCTGCTGGCCCCATAAAGTGACTCATTCTTATCGACAGAAGAACTATCAAAGCATTTGCTATTTGCATCTATACACTATTCAGGTGTTTAAAACTTTTATTTGAATAAGAGTCAGTGACTATTGGGAGACCATATTCTGAAACTTGTTTGTTCCGTGACTATGACCCAAAAAGGTCATAGTTTCAAAACTTGTGTGTCATTGTCAACTGGTTATTCATGAGGCTACATGGGAAGAGAACTGATACATGATAAATCGGGCTTTTTCCATAGAATTCATTTTTGGAATCTTCTGCAAAGGATATCACTCTGAATTAACTTACATGAATATTTTACATGCAAATATTAATATTTTAGATGGCAAAAGATAAGATTTTTCAAAATACAGGTTGTAAAGAACATTTTTCAAGAGATAATGAATGTCTTCATTATCCCATTTCACTGTGTTCTTGATTCCTTGTTAAATTCTGTGGTAAATTAAATAATGGGCCCCAAAAGATATCCCTGTCCTAGTCCCCAGGACCTTACATGGCAGACAGGACTTGCTGATAGAACCAGATGAAGAATTTAGGATAGGGAGGCTGTCCTGGGTGACCAGGACAAGAATGCTCTCCTGAGTATCCTTGGTAGCCAGGTGTGGCCTCCCTGTGTAGGAAAGGGACAGGATTAGTGCAGTGGTCGTCAACCAAGGAAGGTTATTGCCACCAACCAGGAAGAGGCAAGAGGCAGTCTCCTCTAGATCCTCCCAAATGCAAAAGGCACAGCTACTCTTTTTTTTTTTATTATTTTTTTCTTGTTTCAGAATCTTTGTTTGTTTTTTATTCACTCATTTTTTATGGCCGGCTCAGCCCACCCCAAGGGCAGGGCTGGCACAGCATGTGGTGCCAGGGATCGAACCGCAGTCCCTGCAGCTGCCCAAGCTTCCCCAAGCAGGCACTTTAGACCACTGAGCCATCCCGCTGGGCCCCGTCACAGCTACTCTTAAAAGGACAGGCATACATTAATCACGTGACCCAGTGTCGTGGTTTGGGGTTTTGCAAGTGGAACAATACAGTACAGGACACATTTTATGATATAATTTTATTTTATTTTATTTTATTTTATTTTATTTTATTTTATTATTATTATTATTTTTTTTTTTTTTGGTGGGATCAGGGTTCGAACTCACGACCTCGCACTTGCCCAGCAGGCACTTGTGCCTCGGAGCTATCTCCCCAGCCCCTATGATATAATTTTATAATGAATCACCCAATGAATCATATACGAAGAGTACAACAAGTTTGTCCACTTGCTGAACACCAGAGATTCCAGCTGAGGGCCTGGATCCAACAGCAATGTCCTGCACCAGTCCAGCTGAAGACCTAGAGCCCATAACAGTGCCTCCCGCCAGTCCAGCTGCCTACAGCCCAGGAGTGTCTCATGCAGGCCCGCTTTACAAATTGGCATTGGAAAGGTCCAAAGGTCAGTGGTGGAAGCTAGGAAGTCTGTGCTAGCAGCATGAAGGATCGGTACCAGCAGGCTGAGGGATCTGCACTGGAGCAGGAAGTGATGCTCAAGGTAAGGCCTCAGTGACAGAGAGGCCCCGAGCTCCTCCAAGGATAAGGAAAGCTGAGCTCCCATCAGGGAAGCCAATGCGACAAGCTTCTCCAGGAGGCTGAGAAATGCACCATCTTCCCCTCTGGAGCCAGGAAGCAATGCTCAAAGTGAGGACCAGAGCTCCCCACAAATGAGCCACGGGCATCCTCAGCAGCAAGGAGGACCCAAGCTTCTCTTCCAATGAGACAGCCAAGTTTCCTAGGAAAGCCAGCCTGATAAGGTCCTCCAGAAGAGTATCCCAAGAAAACCAGCAGCTTCCAAGGGCTTCCCTAACAGCCTCTCCCACCTCTTGTCCAGTGCTGCCCCTTACACTGCCGGCAGCACTCCTCAGGTGGGCCCCGCACACGCAGCACCACGGTGGTTCAGTTCAGCTGGGTAAAACAAGTGGACCACCACCTGGCGAGCTACCACCCAGCCATTCTGGCGTCTGCTATAGGTTTACATAAAAAGTTAATGTTCATATTAGTTCTATTTGTTTGTTTGTTTGTTTTGCGGAACTGGGGATTGAACTCAGGTCTTTGCATTTGCCAGGAAATATTCGTTCTATTATTAATAACTGAAAAACTAGAAATGACCCAGCAGATGGACAGTCAAACATGGTGATATGACCAAATGATAAACTACTGCTGCAGACAGCTTGGGTAGGCTCTTAAATCGTGTTAAGTGAAAGAACTGAAAGGATATATGCCGCATGGCCCCACTTACATGACATTCTCAAAACCTGACAACTATACTATATTATTGTTCTTTAGAGAAACCAAATTATAGAAAAGGTATAGCCGGGCGTGGTGGCTCACGCCTGTAATCCCAGCACTCGGGAGGCTGAGGCAGGAGGATTGGTGCGAGTTCGAGACCAGCCTGGGCTACAAAAGTGACCTCAAGGCCAGCCTGAACTGCATAGCGAGACCCTGTCTCAAAAAGACAAAAAAAAAAAAAAAAAAAGAAAAGGTACATATAATTCTGCAAGAAAATTTCTGAGTAGGCATGTAAGATCAGAGGTGGAAGAGGCCACAAGGCCTGGCTGTGCTGTGAGGAATCATCGGAGGTCAAAGGCCCCGAAGTTCACTGCAGAGCCACCAGCGTGAGTCTCTACTGGATGGCTGAAGTAACTGGATACCAAAGTCTTTTCCCTTTTTATTCCAACAAGGATAGGAGCCTGTTGGCTGGTACCACCCATATCTAGGGCCTTCATTTGCTGGTCTATGTGTCAATCGTCCATGGACACACCTAACACTTTATTAATCTGCCCAGTGGCTCCTACGCAAGTCAACACCTCTCAATTAATGATTGCAATCCAGTTCTTGTCAACCTGATATCCAGACACATCTTATAAAAGGAGATAAACATCTCCCAGTAGGGTTTGTATCTCGGTATCCCCCCCAAGGCCTCAAGCAGCCACAGGGGTGGGCTTCTAGACCCTGCGATTAATTCCTGACCTAATGCTGGGATCATGAGTGTGAGTGCTATGCCCAGCCTGAGGCAGATGGCCTGATGGCTTGCTCTCTGCCGCCCTGCTTCTGCTGATGCCCTCGCTGACGCTGGTGCTGGCACGCAGCTCCTCCCTTTGCTCTGCTGCCCTCTGCCATGTGCTGCTCTGCCTCGAAGCTCTCTCCAGTATAACCAGCCTGTCCGCAGGTTGCAAGCGGGTCACACTGGGAACAGTACCATTCTGGGGGACTCAGCATCGGGCTCTGCTACTGGCAGAGGAAGCATTCAGCAGTGGTGGCAGCCAGCAGAGCTTGGTGATGAGCCTGTGCTGCTCAGCCCACACGTGACATCCACCCTGCCACCACGGCCACTCTCTTTATGGACCCAGTGGGCAATGAGGATGCTGGCTAAAGAGAGAGGCTGCCTGCTGTCCACAGAATGGGTCACCTTGCCCACTCCACTGTTAAGCCCTCTTCCCCAGGCCACCTTCAGCAAGCATGTGCATGGGACACAAGTGTCTTCACATCCTTGGCCTGCAAGGAGAGCTCTGTCTACACTCCTCTTCCCGAGCGTCTCTGTCCCTAGTTCTCCAATAATTTCCCTTCCAAGCTCCTGACCATCCAGCTGACCACTGGCCACAGCTGGTGAATCGAGACACAGCTGCACATCTGACCATCTTCCTATCAGACAAAACACACTGCCCGGTGCTCTACCTGAAGTTCTGCCCGCTGTGAAGATGTCCCTTCACCATAGGACGTCCTGGACGGGCTGCACTGCTGCGGCCGCCCACTTCCGGTGGTGCCCACGTAGCTCACAGAGCCGTCCATAAACAGGATCCTCACCCTCTCCTCCCGACAGCTGATTGTGTGGTGCAACCCCGTGGCCACAGTGCAGGCTGGGAGGCAGAAGGCAATATGGCAGGTGTAGGAGCCAGGGGCATCCGGGCAACTTGTGCACATGACTTATGTGTGCCCTCTGGACCTTCCCTGGCTCAATCACACATCTACTGTTTCCACTTAATGAGGGATGGTTGCTGGGCACATCCGAGCTGTGACTCGGTGGCTCAGACAGTACCCATCTGTATGGGCAGTTCAGGTCACATGGTGACCTGGTCTCCCACAGTCAGTGTTGGTTTCTGCTAAGGCCCAGTAGCAGCAGCAGCCTGATGGCTGTTTTTCAAAGCAGAGTCATTGTCTGCAGGTGAGGGCAGAGTCTTGCTCCAAAAGCCCAAGAGCGCTAGCCGGGCGTGGTGGCTCACGCCTGTAATCCCAGCACTTGGGAGGCTGAGGCAGGAGGATTGGTGCGAGTTCGAGACCACCCTGGGCTACAAAAGTGAGCGCAGGACCAGCCTCAACTGCATAGTGAGACCCTGTCTCAAAAAGACAAAAAAAAAAAAAAAAAAAAGCCCAAGAGCTCCCACTGCGGTTTACCTCTAGGGCTCTCCAGAGACCCTGAGCAGTGTCTCTGCCTGCCAGTGCCACATGAGCTCCCACTGTACCTGTGAGGCCACACGGCCCCTGTGGGAGAGTGGATGGCACAGCCACAGTGCGTTCTCTGGTTCTGGGCCCCACTCAAAACTAGCTCAGAAAACAAATGGACCCTAGTATAGTGATAAAGAGTGGGGAGCTATGAGTGAGTGCGTGCGTGTGTGCGTGCGTGTGTGTGTGTGTGTGTGTTGCGTGGACAGAATGAACCTCAAGAGGTAGCACAGGGGTGTGCACTGTTGGCCCCGGTATCCTGCCTGTGCTGGAGGCTGTATGGATCTACACGTGTGCTGAACTGATAGGCCTGTGAAATGCGCCCCCAAGATCAAATCTCTTAACATTCTAAATCTGAACTAAAACCCCACCTCTGAAAACTAATAAAAGGTATTGGTTTTAAAATACAAGCTCAAGGTGTAGAAGAGTATCTCCTGGGCTGAGGGAGCAGAGGTTCCACGGAGGATGAGGCATTTTAAAAATGCAGGTGCCAGGTACACTGTGCAACGCTGCTCTGCAGTGTCTTCACTCAGTGCTGAGGGCGAGGCTGCATCCAGGTCTGTGACTCGGTATCCTTGGTATCGCCTCTGTGTTGGGGGCACCTAAGGCCACGCTCCTCAGAGGCAGCTGCTGGGTACATGATTGACAACCAATGGCCCGTGATGTTCCTGCAGAAAGAAGGCCCTCTGGGGAAAACGAAACTGACATGACGCCAGAAATTTCCATTTCCTTTCTAAGTCCCTCCTACCTCTTAGAGGTTGGTTAAATTCTAGCTCCTTCCCCACACCCTCTTCCTCCAGAGCCCTTTTACATGTCCAAAATCACGAAGGCTTTAGTGTAGGGCTTCTCAGGAGGACAAAGCCTGCGTCTTCTTTCCTCTATGCGATCAAAACGTGCCCACCTTTGTCATCTCTTAAAATCTGTCATGTGGCATGGCTGAAATCACAGCACTAGCCTGGAACCCTACATGCGCTGTTCCTCCCTCTCCCCGCAGCCGCCAGCTGGGCAGGCTTCTCCTGCACACGCACAGCATCTGCTAGCGGGAGGCCTAACGCGACCGCAGCAGCCCACAGTGGACCACGTCACCTGGGCGCTCTTTTTCCAGAGAGCGCGGCTTCACGTTCCTTCCCTATCTCCACTGACGCAGCGTGCAGTCAGCACTCACTACCAGATGCCTACTCGTGTCTTAAGTATTCCACTCCAAAGGAAATGTTTTTTTCAAAAGCTAGAAACAATTTTTGTGGTAAACGTCTACAGGGTGCAGAGCAATGTGCTTTCCAGCAATGCTGACGCCCCCCTCGCGCCCAGAAAGCTCGCCGTGCTCGCGCCCACCTGATGCCCACTGTCTCAGTGATTTTTCACCGTTGCTGGGACAGAGCAGCCAACAAACAAATGTAAGGAAGGAAAGGTTTACTCAGGTCAGTTAGTGGAGGTTTCAGTCCACGCTCGGCTGGCTTCCAGGCAGAGTGACCCAGGGCGGAGGGCAGCTGTTCATGGCAGCAGAGAGCAGCAAAGAGCAAGGAAGGGCAGCGGCTGCGGCTTCTAGCCAGCCTCGCTCTCCCTGCTATACTGACTGCAGACATGGAGCTCCTCCTGGGAAGAGGCAGCCGCGGCTGCGCAGATGTAGCGGCGCTGAAGCCTTTCCCGAACCCTCTCCCCTTTATGCACCCTTTTTGTGCTGAGTCATTCTGGTACACACCCCACAACCCAGGGCGTGGAATCCCAACGAGGTGGGTGTAGCCAAGCTTCCACATCTCAAGTTGACAAAGTGCACCAATCACCAGACCTACCTGTCACCGAGTGCCTGACCTCCAGCCAGCCTTCAAGTCACCTTGGGTTCAACTGTAAAGAATAAAATCAGCACTATTTTCAAAATGTTGGAAATGTATCATCTGTGTTTGAAAAATATTTTAATAACTGACAAATGGAGACATTCTAATCCTTTTGATGCAGGGGAGAATGATCCTCAACCTGAAGAGTTTGTGTTCTCTAAAACTGAAGAATGAATTTTAGGAACAAACGGAGGTTATGAGCAGAGTAGATTTATTAAGAGAAAGAAAGGTCCTGTCCAAGGGAGGGCTGGGGGGGGGGGGTCCGGAGTGGGTGTCCCCCGGAAGCTGTCTCTTCCAGGGACTTTTATAGAGAAGACAAAGGAACTCACTTAGGTGGGTATGAGGTGGGACAAAGACTATGGCCAACCAATGAGATTACAAGCACCATTGCTCAGGTAAAATTAATTAACGTCAGGATCCAATGGGAAGGCAAGTCACGTAGCACTCGGGTAAGAACACTGATAGGTTCTGGCCCTAGTATGAATTGCTGAATCATTATGGTGGTCATCTAATATGGCTGAAGCCCTTAAAACAACAGCTTATCTTCCCAAAGACCACCTCCCCCTTCTTCTCCAACTCAGCCCAGGGTCCAATTTCCTTCCACTTGTCCCGCCACCTCCGGGAAGGCCCCAATCAGCTCTTCAGGTAAATCTAAACATCCTCCTCAAATCCCACCCCTGGTAAAAGGTCATAAAAGCCTCAGCCTCCCTTTGTTCCAATTCAGAGAATTCCTTATCTTCCCCGAATTCTCTCCACGTCCTCCAAGAGAATAAAGCCCTTTTCCCTTTTGCCTGTTTCTCTGCTGCGACACCGCCAAAAACCTATCATTTGGTGCCGTGACTCGGATCGGTGGGTCGTGTAGCTCCCGGGGCACCCCTGCCCGGGTTTTGAGCTCCCCCATCGAGCCGCCCTCTGCTTTTGCTTCTGCCTCTGCCGCTGCCGTTGCTAGCTCGCATCCACCACCGGCCAATTTTAATTCACACAGGTGAGCCCCAAAACTCGTCTCGGGGAATCCCGTCTCGTTTCGTCTCGTCTGGAAAATCGTGAGCTCACATCGGGATTCCCACTCGTCTTCCTCGGCCATCTGGCCCCCGGCTCCCCACTTTTTCTAGTGACGACTGATAAAGTGGGTGTCAGCCCTCTCTCGCTCTCATACTCACTCCCGGCTAAAAAGTGACGACTTTTTAGTGAGAAGTGACGTCAGGCTTTGCCCTAATCTCTGGCTCACCTTTTAATTTGGCCACTTTGGGAAATATTCTTTCCCACCCACCAAAACACACTCTGCTGGGCTACATTGGCAAAAGGCAGGATATCTACAATATTTGGGCTTTTTTCTCTTTGGGGACATGTCCCTCACTCCTTTGTCCCTCTTCCTCTCAAGGTCTCTCCATAGTCTCTTAAGTCAAGGACAGATCAGATTGTGCTACGTGGCCACCCGCAGAACTCGACCCTTGCGGTCCCACCCTCCCTCCCTGCTGTGCCACGGGCTAGGCCTCAGCCATAGCTACTGCTCCTCAATTCACCCTCTCACCTCTTTATCTTTCAGGAACCACAGTGGTGCCTTACACTCTATTTTGCTCCCTCCCCTGACTTCCTCTCAGCTGCCAGTAGGTCTACATTCCTCACATTCCTTGCCAAACCTCACCAATTTACAATTCAATCAAAGTCTTTTTCTTCCAAAATCCCACTCTAAAATAAAAACCAAAAATCAAAACTAGTAACTCATTTTTCCCCCCAACAGTGTGTGCCCAGCACTTCTATCCCCCCAACTAAAGATGAGATAAAAGCCCTTTTCCCTTTTCCTTCTGCCTGTTTGTCCGCAGGGACACCGCGGAAAACCTATCAAACACCACCTATGGAGCTTGGGCTCCTGACTCTTTCCAGGATCTTTCAAAGTGATTGCTACTCTGCCCATCCCTAGGGAAGCATGTAGCTGCTTCTGTTCACTCATGTCTTGAGATCTGGCCCACGGTGGAGGAGTGTCTGTCTCTAGTAGCGAAGTCACCTTGCCCTTCATGTCGTCCTTAAGGGCCTGGCCCTGTCTGACTGCCTGTAATATTTCTATCTAATTCAGCTGCCTACACTTTTATAACACATAGCACCCTTACCTGTAGCATTCATACGCGTTTCCAGGAATATGCACAACGGAGTACAATGCCTATAATTAAGGTACACACTGACTGGGCTGGAGGTATAGTTCAGCAGCAGAGTGCCTGCCTGGCAAGTACAAGGTCCTGAGTTTGATTCCTGGTACCAAAAAAAAAATACACACTGGCTTTGGCCAGGTATCAATGTCTCCTCACGGTGGATCAGTCACAAGATTCAGGGTGCGTCGCCACCAGTCCTGGCCATGGTGAGCAGGTAAAGGCACCCAAAGGTAGTCGTCCCGTGCTCCTCGCACTTCACGGCTGTATCCCTAGGCCCCAAATGTGCTTCCACGGGACCTCGTCCTCGCCCTTTAAGTCATTTCTCCTCTTTTGCTGCTCTTCTTCTAATCAGCAGTTCATTGTCTCTCTAGAAATGGCTGCAGGCTCAACAGTGAAGAGCAGCTTCCACCCACGTGCAGCCAGCAGGGCCATGCATGTGGAAGCGAGGAAGTCAGTCCGCTTCAAGCATGGTTAGAAATCATTTGCAGAGTCCCGTGATAAGAAGGAGCAGAGCTGGATGTGGTGGTGCATGCCTGTAATCCCAGCACTCGGGAGGAAAGTGAGCTTAAGGTCGGCCTGAACTGCACAGCGAGAGACTGTCCCAAAAAGACAAAAAAAAAAAAAAAAGGAAGAAGAGGAGGAGGAGGAGGAGGAGGAGGAGGAGGAGGGAGCACATATGCCCAGGTGTGCGGACAGCAGAGCATCCAGAGGTCTTAGAGGCCATAAAGCATCTGGCACAGCACAGAGCAACGTTATCACCCTGCCTCTTCAATGAAGAGACTTAATACGCTCACCCTCTGGTGGCCAACATCGGAAATGCAATGTTGCGTCCAAGGATTACAGCCAATATGGTTAGCGTGGCACATGAAATTTCGGCCTCTGTCCTGGGCTGTGAGCTTGCAGATGGCGTGCCCTGGAGCTTGAGAAGCAGCACGCGGGTATCAAAGACAATGGCCAAGAATAAATTAAGAGGGCAGAAGTCCAAGAATGTATTTCACATAGCCAGCCAAAAAAACTTCAAGTTCAGAAACAAAGCAAAGCCCGTTAGCACTAATCTTAAGAAGATAAACACTGAGTGATGAAAGAGTGTGCCGAAGGAATAACGCCTGTGTAAACATTCAGAAGGCGTCTGCACCCTTCCCAGAAAGGCTGACTCTCGGGCCTCGGCAGGAAGAGCAGATTCTTCAGCCGCATCATGGAAACCAGCCAGTTAATGCTGGTGAAGCTACAAGTTTATGTGATGGAGCCATGTATCGAACTCAAAACGACTCAATAAAGTATTTCATACAAAAATAGATCTAAAAAGGCTACTATTTTTCAAGAATAATTTTTAAATTAAAGCAAATATCACAGCTTAGGAATGTACTTGTCCTGATAAATAAGAATAGCTTTGTTTTTACTTTTTATTTTATTGGTACATTTTATTTTATTTTTTTTTTGTTTCAATTTTTTTATTGTTTAAATTTAACAATGGTTATATTACATATTTTCATCATCAGATCAGTTTAGATTAATACATGTAGGTATATAAGATTGATCAACCAATTAAACATTAACCTTTCTAAATCCACATTACTTTTTTTTTTCCTTTTCCCCTTTCTTTTCTTTGAAAGTTGACATATTGCATATTGTCCTCACAATCATTCTACAGAGTACAGTGTGTGGGCATGACCCACCTCCCTATTGATGTTGCTTAGAAAAATTAAAAAAAAAAAAAAAAAAGGAAAGAATATATTTCTCTTTGGACTAAGAGGAAGCAGATACATACACAGTCAAAGGTTTTGCAATTGCAGTGGGCTACCAGTGAAGCTTGTGATGTTGGAGGCTATTGAGTCTAAGCCTCCTAAACCTCATCTCACCAATCTAGCTCTGCATTTATTGGTACATTTTAAACGTGCACACTGATAGCATTTGTCACGGGCCATTTGCACTGCACAGAGCAAACTACTTGGAGCTCTGCTTGCCTGTCTCCCTTCACTTCTTCCCCGGCCCCTCCCTGGCCACAGCCCCCTCCTCAGCTGAACATTGCCTTTCCGTTCCTCAGCACCTGTTACACATTCTGGCCTCTATTTACACTTCCGCTTTCTCTTACCAGAGAAACCATGTCATATTTGGACATGGCCACCAGATTTTAAGAAAACAGGTTTACGGCAATACATAAGAGAAAATCAAGTGACGAAATTCAGTAATTTAAGATTGGCTTATGAGCATCTTTCATACTTAACACTTGTGCTAGCTTCCAAATATAAGAGCCAGAGAATTTTAGAGTTAGAAGATAATGATAATAACTACAGGGGTAATGTGGACTCCCTCCGCTATTCTAAACTGGCCATTAGATAATTACTAAAAAATTAATTCTGTGTTTTATTCTGCTGAACACATTATGTTTTAATCTTTTAATGAAATGGAAGATAAATTCTGGGTTGATGGTGGGGGTTTCTTTCCCTATTGTTATGGCTTGTGTCTACATACAATCATGGGGGGGACTTCCAGAGTTTAACTCATGATCCACTGGGATTATGGGTGATCCAAGGCTGGGATTATGGGTTTTAGTACTGCTGGGATTGTGGGTGTGAGTGTTTCACCCAGCCTGAGGTGGAGAGCCTGAATGCAATATAAGGGAGACAGAGACAGACGCTCTCTCTCTCTCTGTCACCATTGCTGCTGTTCCAAAGCTGCCATGAACTGCTCTCTGCCATGTGCCCCTCAGCCTTGGAGCCAGCCGAGTATGGACTGAAACCTCCAGGAACTGTAAGCTAAATAAACCTTTCCTTCCTTCATTTGGCATTTGTCCCAGCATGAGACAGGAGTAACTCAGACACCTATGCTTCTGATTTTTAGTTTACAAACTATTCAGAATTATGAAAAATCCCCCCACATGTAAGATTAGGTCTCCCACACCGATTGCACGCCTGTAGCATCGGAGCAGGCCTATGCTGGGTAGAGCAGAAACAGCTCTGCAGCAAACCTGGGCTTAGGTGAATGAAGCAACCTCCATGCAGCCTGCTGAGCTACTGCTTGGCGCAAGCGCAGAAACTGGCAGGACCGTTGAGCCTCCCATCTCAGCTGTGGGAGGAACCACGGAAGAAGTCTTACAAAAGTGACCCTCAGAGCCAGGGATGGAGCCTTTGAGCTGCAAGAAGGAAGCTTGCACACAAAGGGAGAAAGAGCTGGGTGCAGGGCACTGCCCCTGCCATTCAGTGCCCAGAAGCCTGAGTGGTGAGAGGACAGACAATCTGAAGGCTCTGTTGTCCCGCAGAGCCCCAGTGCCATGCGCTAAGGACAAGACCTGACTTCCAACATCTGCAGAGTCAGGGTGTTGCCAAGGGGCCTGGCAGCAGCATGCTCTGCTTCTTCTGGCTATTCTCCAGGCAACACAAACAGGACAAGGCAGAGAACGGCATTCTTCGGGACAGAGTAGCGAGCCCTCAGCCAGCAGTAAGGGAGGCTGGAGACAGGCCACCAGGCTACCCTGACACAGGCGGAGATGGGCATGGGCACGCTCAGGCCTTTAGCCTTCACAGTCTGGCTTTATGGACCACATTTCATTTCATTTTGCTAGCAGTGCTGCCAGGGTGCACACCTGGTCCTGGAGGCCACCAGGAGGACCCCCGGGCAAGAACCTCTCTGGTAAAGAAAGCATTCCGATGCGGGGGCAGCTATACTTGGCTAAGGATCCCAAAGGCCTAGAGTCAAGTATTCCAGATCTTGAATTAAGGTTTTGGAGATCCTCCAGTACCACAGTATTCAGGTAACACATAAAATGCCACGTAATTAAAGGTTTGAAACTTATGTGCTAGGCTCCCGTGACTCTTCATTTTCTGGGAAGAAAGTCTCACTGGAAACAAAATATCTTTGTCTTTTGTACTGATAGGAATGAAACCCCAGGGAATGGGAAGAAAACAAATGAGCAGGTTTGTCTAACTCTAGGAGGTACCAGGCGGCCCAGGCTCAGCATCCACTCATGGCCCTCTCTGTCCACACTCTAGAGACACCATTCACGCCAACACTCATCAGATTATAAAAGGCCTTTAAGGTTTGGGGCAAAGGCACCTTTATTACATACTGTTACCATTACAGGCAATTTCCCGTAACTCAGTACCTGGTAAAACAGAATGCATGGCCACGTCTGTTGCATTTGTAAAGGATTTGGCAGTTGTATTTTCACATTTCACCACTATTTATTTATTTATTTTCTTTCTTTCTTTCTTTCTCTCTCTCTCTTTCTTTTTCTTTCCTTCTGTCCTTCTGCTTCCTTCTTTCCTTCCTTCTCTCCTTCCTTCCTTCCCGCCTTCCTTCCTTTCCTGTACTTTGATTCTTTTGCTACAGGCTCTCACTACACAGTTAAGGTTCACAGTGCTCCTCCTGTCTCTGCCTCCCCAGATTTAGGATTACAGGTGTGCACCATCGCTCCCTGTACCCAGGGTTCCAGGCTGGCACAGCATGCAGTATCAGGGATTGAATGCGGGTCCTTGCCCTTGCCAGGCAGGTGCTTAGACTGCTGCAGTGAGCTATCTCCCAGCTCCTTCTCAGATACATTATGTTAGGAGTTTAAGCTGCTAGATATGGCCACCCATTTTACAGACACCTAAACCAAGGGCCCCAGATCCAAATGACATTTAAACAATGTCCCATCCTGTACTGGGTACAAAAATCCTATCCACATGTGGTATTCATATTTCAAGGGTTGAAAATGACCAGCCACCATTCTATCACTGATACATAGTTCCTAATAGCTTAATATTTTTCATGCCACACACTGTTTCATTTAAGTGTATATAGATTTAATCCCATTATTTCAAAATAATGTTTATTAAAAGATGTCTGTCCATAGATAAACAAAAATTTAAAAACCATGTCTAGTGTCATCACTAGGTTTTGACTTCATGATATAGAAACTAGTTTCTTCAACTTTTAATTGTTTTATGATTGCAAAATTAAATGACTATTTCTATAGTTACATTTTTTTCTTTACATTTTTATCAGTTAAGACAAATGCAAAGCATATATAGGATTTTGAAGAGTTCATTGAACGCTACTTTAATAAAAAGGCTTATCTGTAATTTTCTTTTGACTTATCATAAACAAAATATGCTTAGACTTCCCACTAAATTAGTAAGAGGCCACAGATTAAGAACATTATTTATACTTTAATCTTAAAGTAACATGTAAATATAAATGCATATATATTAGATTATTAATAAGGTACACTAGTTAAATTGAAAAGCACATAGTTAATAAACAAGCAGTGAACCAAACCTAAACCAGTGACTCGTGGCACGGCAGCGCCGCCCTTAGCTAGAGATGAGAGAGTACACGCAGTGGTGCACCCAGTCCTGCTGCTCGTCCAGAGGCATGACGTGCTGACAGACCTGCGCAGGAAAACAGAAAGCTTTTACTTTGCTTTTATGCTATTACCAGGCAGTTTTCAGGAGACAGCCCTGAGACCTGTATAAAGAACATCTCTGGAGCTGGGGACAGTGGGACGGGCTTAGCATCCCAGACACACAGGAGGCTGAGGCAGGGCAGGAGTGTGGTGCAAGACTACGGGTTTCCCAGGCAACAGAGCAAGATCCTATCTTGAAACAAAAACAAAACAAATCCCTACACAGCTGAAATTCAGTAACTTTTGTCCTGAGCAGGGACTGGCGACCCTGACAGGGGCCTGAGGGCGCTGCGGGATGATTTCAGCCTGACACAGTGGGTGTCTGCCGGGCAGGAGCCTGCGCACGGCATCTTCCTACTGAGCCAGCAGCACTTCTGAAAAGCTTACTTGGAAAACAGAAGAGATGATCTCTTGGTCCTCTGAGAACTTCTGAGCGTGCTAGGACTTCAGACAGGGCAGAGAGGAAGGTGGGCGTGCATGGACGGCCTTTTCCTGTTCCTTCCCTAGACCTGGGGGCCACGGCTCTGGCCTGGCTTGGAATTCGGGGCTAACTGAAGAGCCAGAGTTCTTCAAACACCAGCGCTATAGCTGCTTCCAGCTCTTGACTTAGTTGTTTATGTAAAAGAGCTATTTCTTTCTCATATAATCTCAGAACATCTTAACACAGACAAAAATATTTTGAGTTATTAAATTCCTGGTCCTGTTAATCCCACTTTGCATTTCTCTGTATGGCGCTTGAAAGAGCTGTCCCCACGATCGCTCTATTTCTGCCTTTCCCTCAGCCTTGTGCAGCGGCTGCATTCCTAGCGCCGTCTTCACGGTTTCCCATGGTTACCCAGCCCTGATGGCAGAGCTGGACTAGAACCAGAGCCTCTCGTGTCTGGGGAGAGGCTGACACGACTATCACATTTGCACTAATTTTCCACTTCCTTTCATGTCCACATGGTTTGGTCTTGTTTTTATTCTGAGACAGGGTCTCACTACATAGTCAGGCTGGCCTTCAACTCAAGGTGTTCCTTCTGCCTCAGCCTCCTACGTGCTGTGATGGCAGGCATGTGCCACCATGCCTGGCTCATATCTACCTGTTTGTCCATAGCATTAATAGAAAAAACTTCTTTCCAGAGAGATACCAGAAAGACAGGCTTTCCTCGTTACCATGGTACACTGTGGGGCCACTTCCACTGCGAATACAGGGAGTCCTCTGTTGTTGACACAGTTCTTGCTCAGCTCATTGTTGACATGAACAATCACCTTGCTATCTGACTGTAAAAGAACATTTCAGAAGTTACTAGCATGTTGTTCAGTGAAGCAGACACACCTCAGCCTAAGCTCTGAAATTACCTTACTATAACACAGACTAGTTGGTTCCTCTCTCAACTTTGCCATCAACTACATAAACTTTCTTTTCTAAATGTGTCCATGGATCTACCCTTTAATCTTCATTCCTACAGTGGGTAAGATAGTTCAGCGCACTAAGTGCCTGCTTAGGGAAGCGCAGGGACTAGAGTTCAATACCTGGTACCACATGCTGTGCTGGCCACTGAGACCAGGAGTGGTGGTACACGCCTGTAATCCCAGTGCTGGGGAG
This sequence comes from Myocastor coypus, assembly GCA_004027025.1. Classification (NCBI taxonomy): domain Eukaryota; kingdom Metazoa; phylum Chordata; class Mammalia; order Rodentia; family Myocastoridae; genus Myocastor; species Myocastor coypus. The sequence goes on from PVJA010005938.1 coordinate 33,004, forward strand.
GCTGAAAACAAGAGGGTCACTATGAGTCTGAGCTGGATAGTAAGACCCTGTACCAAACACATATAAAAGAAAATCAGTCTTCATTCCCAGACCATCATCAACTTTTGGCTTAGTCCATTTCTGCCTCCTGTTCAGTGGATGCCACTGTCCATGAGGCCAGCTGAAAGCCCACTGGGACCCCATTGGGACCCCTCATCACTCCCTCAGCAAGCACTCACTGGGACAGGCATGTTCCAGGCTCTACAGACACCGGGATAAAATGCAATTCCTGACCACAGTGGGCCAGGCACACTAGGGAAACAGACAAGGAGGACAACAACCAGGACACACTTCGCTATGGAGGCCCGGAGGAGACATGTAGACCCCAAAGGCCAGCGCCAGCGCAGACGCAGGTACCCAGGAAGGCTGTGCAGAGGAACAGACAGCTAAGACAGTGAGCAGCGGCCCAGGGCTGGACAGGAAGCCAGAGAAGGCTAGATGACGCCAAAGGCCAGGAGAGACACGCAGGCCTGGCTTGGGGCTGGCTGGCTCTGCCCCCCCCCCCCCCCCCGCCTCTGCTCCATCACCTTGTGCACGTCTGTGTACAGGACATGCTCACTTCACAGGGCAAGCGGGACGTATGCTTGTGGAGGAGCCCTAGGACGAGCATAGCGTTGTTTGCAGAGAGAATTTTATGCACTGTCCCTTCAGCTAAAGGAGGCAGAGTTCTGAGGTGACGGCTATGGGCAGCAGGCAGCACAGAGGCTGGGCTAAGGCAGTGGCTCCCTCCCTCCCTTTTCCTCCCAGTGAGACTCTGCAGAAAAGCCACAGGGCACAGCAAGGCTCCACCCTCCAAGGCCACAAGCCAGTTCACTCCCTGTAGACCTGAGCTTCTCCATGGAGCCCCGAGTCCTCTACCTGGATTTTGGATAACGGCTTCTCTCCCAGCGTTGTGCACCTTCCTGGTGCCCACACTTCATCCTGACCCTGTGGGGTGCTCTGCTCATCTTGCTGCTAGGGGTGGGCTCCTACCTGAGTCCCACACCTCAGCCCGCTTGCCCGGTGGCAATACGCTCGCCACTCCGGTCGCCAGCTGCGAGAGCACATGCAGAATACGGGCACTGCACGTGCCAACAGCACCGCGCCACCCAACATCCCCTGTCCCCCATCTCCCCAGACAGCACTGCTTTTGTCTTTCCAGCTAGACCATGAGTTCCCTGAAGGCTGAGGCCATGCTTCACACTTCCTGTGGCCCCTGCTGTGCGACAGACTGAACAAGACACTCTGCACCCAGATTTTACCGTCTCTTCACCGGTCTTCAAATATTTAATTTTGACATATTAAAAGAAAAACAATGACATAAAACCTTTAAAATCATACAGGAATTATGATGCCCAGTTTGATCTGGAAATAGGAAAATAATTATTTATATAGATTATTAATACGATGGTATATTTAATTACTGTATAAAAATAGAGTAAGAAAGGACAAATTTGTAGGCCTGGTAGCCAAAATGGGAGGACATCCTCAGAACACATACCTTATTTTCAATGACTGCCGTTATCCAGAAGTCCCAATTATGAGTGTAGACGAGGATATTTTCATAGCCGTCCATGGCTCTGGCCTCACCCTTAAGGAGGACAGACTGACAAGTGGCTTTCTCAAGCTGCCCCCTGCTCACCTCCATCCTGACCACCTTCATCCGTGGTTTGCATCTTTCTGTGTGGAGATCTATGACAAACGGACATGCCTGGCCCCGGGGGAAAGGAAGCTGTATTTAGCCTTCTGGTGGCGTTCAGATAAGTCACTGATTGCACCGTGCTCGCCAGGTGATCTGAGACGGTGCACTGGGCCTTGCAGCCGTTGGCAAGACGCTCTTTCAGCGGAGAATTCTAGTAGTACGAGCAGTACTAACAAGCAAGCAGTTCTGACTTTTTGGTAGGCTATTACATGGCGGAGTTCACAGAGAAGGTGAACCACACCCTCTCACCACTCAGTGACACGAACCTTTAAACCATGGCGTCCCTCCATGGGTTCAGGCCCAACAAAGCTGGGCATGTCCTTCTCTAAATTAAAGGCTATGAAAAGAATTCATCAAAAGATCTGAAGAAATCATCACCTTTGTAACTGAAACAATGCATGGATCTACCCTAGCGCCCTAAAAAGATTTTAGAGTAGAAATTAAACTCACAGTTCAAACAGCCCAAAATACCTTAACAGATCTGGTATGTAAAAACTGCTCTGTATGTCCCACTCTAGCGGTACCCGCCCCATCGCCTCTGTTCCCCTCCAGCTGCAGAGGTGCACATCTCGGCCTAGACTCTGGAGGGACCTGGCACATGAGCAGTGCTCCCGGGGGCAGACTGGGCTTGCACCTCGCTCCCACCGCTCCCGTGGCTGTGGCTTCTGCCTCTGCCTTGCTTGGAAGGGAGGGGCTTGCCGGTCCCTGGGCATCCTCCTCCTCCATGGAGTACACTCTGTACAAGGCAGCGATTTGGTCTTGCATCTGTCTGGGGATCCCCAGAGGCTCATATGGTCACGGGTGGGGCTTCCCTAAGGTGTGGGAGGCTAGGGTTCAGGGAGTAGGGTCCACAGACTGCGTTAGCTGCCTGGTGTGGGTGGCCTCCACCCAAAGGCGGCCGCCCAGGAGACGGGAAGGAGGGCTGCCTCTGTGCTGCCTTCTGCTGGCCTTGCCAGGCCTTTGCCCTCTGCCCCGCCTTTGGGCCTGCAGCTGCGCACTGAAAGCTCCACAAACTGTAACCTGAATAAATCCCTCTTTAACTTTGGGTGTCCAGCATAAGCATTAACTGTCATGCCACCAGTGCCTCTTTTCCTCGGTACTCACATGATAGATACTTGATGGTATTGGATAAATTCACACTTATCAGTGGTCATTCTTTTGAAGAATGTAAGAGAAAAGCTGAGTTTAATTTAATAGAAGAGCAACAGTTTCTTGTGTGGGACTGGGTGTTGCAGCTGGGGCCATGGGCATGATTGGCAAAGTCAGGTATTCCCAACTGACGGTGACAAGGCTACCCTTTAAGGAGGAGGGCAGGGCCGAGGGCAGCTCCGTGGTAAAGCGCCGCCTATATGGGGCAAGTTTAGGCCTAGGCCTGGAGTTCATTGCCAGCACTGAGTGACAGAGACACAGACTTCTCCTCTACCACCAGAACATGCCTCCACAAGCGTGGCAGTGTGAGGCTGTGCCAGGCCTGTGGCCCTAGTGACATTGAGCATGCTGCGTGACGCGCACAGCCCAAGACCAGGTGTGACAATCCAGCAGGACTCCCTTATTTTATTTTTTATTTATTTATTTAAAAAAAAATATTTATTTAGCCGGGCGTGGCGGCTCACGCCTGTAATCCCAGCACTTGGGAGGCTGAGGCAGGAGGATCGGTGCGAGTTCGAGACCAGCCTGGGCTACAAAAGTGAGCTCAAGGCTAGCCTGAACTGCACAGGGAGACCCTGTCTCAAAAAAAAAAAAAAATTTATTTATTTTTTCTTGTTTTAGAACTTTTGTTTGTTTATTTGTTTATTTTTATGGCTGGCTCAGCCCGCCCTGAGGGCAGGGCTGGCACAGCATGTGGTGCCGGGGATCGAACCATGGTCCTTGCAGTTGCCTAAAGTTGCCCAAGTAGGCACTCTACACCACTGAGCCATCTTGCCCACCCGAGCAGGACTCCTTTAAGGCACACTGGGTAATTCCTGATGCCTCAGCTTTTCTCTTGATCAGGAGGAGGAGGAGCCTGCACCAGTGCTAATGCTTCCGGGTGCTCATGGGCTAATATTGCAGTGGCGCAGTGCTGATCACACAGGCCAACCGAGGCGCCCTCCAGCTACACTTGCTTGTCTCAGAGCATTTAAACCCTGATGTCAAGAGTTTTAAGTCACTGCCCAGCAGATAGCTCATAGAATTCACAGACTAAAAATAGGGTCACACAATTGGTGTACACTGTAACCAACAGAAAGACCAGGTGTGGTGGCACAAGCCTGTGATCCTAGAGCCCCAGAAGCTGAGGCAAGAGGATCACTGTCAGTCTGAGAGCAGCCTGGGCTACAAAGTGAGCTCAAGGCCAGCTGAACTGCATAGCAAGACCCTGTCGTAAAAAGACAAAAACAAGTAAATCCTAACAGAAAGGTGGCTCATGAAGCCGTAACACCATGCCCTTGTCCACCTTGTTCACCAGATCTGGCATCAGGTGGCTTCCCGCTTCTCCTCAAAGTCAAAATGACCTGGAAAGGGAAATGTTCTCAATGGATTCAGGACATTAAGGCAGCCGAGACAACGCAGGCAAAGACCCTCAGGAGAGAGGCCGCTGAGCTGCTGCAGGACATGGCTGGGACAGTGGGACAGGTGTGTCCCAAGCGAGGGGAGAGTTCTGAGGAGTTCATGGCAATGTGTCTCTTACTGTAAATTGTTTTAAAATGTAAGCATTCACCATATAAGTTGGACCTCAACACCCCAATAGCCGTTACCAATTAAAGCATGAATTTTTTAACTTTCAACTTTTTTTCCTGCATATAATATACTCAGACTCTCTTGTCTGTGAATTAATCAAGTTTCGGCAATGGTAGAAACACACTGTTGCACCCAGGATTGACTCACATATGACCAAAATTTAGGGATCCTAGTGTTCAATTCAGTCACCTTACACATCTAGCACCAGGCAAAATGACAGAAGCACTGTGCACCGGCACCTGAGCACGCTACCTCGGTCAGCTCGAGAGCTCGGTTGTAGCCCAGGGAGCTCAGCGTCACCCAGAGGTCTTGGGGGTCTCCTTCCTGGTCGTTGGCTTCCATGAGGTGCAAGTCCATAAATCCTTGTTTGGTCAGTTCATTCTTTTTCATATCAAAGTTCTCTGTTAAAAGAACCAAGACTTCTTCTTTAGATAATTTAGCAATTCAGAAGTGTAATAAAATGCCAGGGATGCTTGCTCTTCTCTCATCCGCACCTGTCTGAGGGGAGGCCTGTGGGCTGCATGTTCTGTGTGGGAGGTGAGGCCTCACAGCTTCCCATAGCCCCTCAGGCTCCATCTGAGTTTACCCAGCAAATCCTTTCTAAAAACTTGTTTTTTAAACAAATTTTGAAATTATTTATAGTGCAAGCATATTCCAAAATTAGAGGAAATTATAATTTTGGGGTCAAATTTCAACCTGCTTGTTCATTTAGAACTTGCACTGATATTTTAAAACCTAAAATGTTTCACTGATACTTCAAAACCTAAATGTTGTGTTTTATATATATATATATATATATATATATATATATATATGCCTATATATATATATATATATATATATATAAAAGAAAATGAGACAGGAAATATATATATATATATATAAAAGAAAATAAGACAGGAAATATATATATAAAAGAAAATGAGACAGGAAATATATATATAAAAGAAAATGAGACAGGAAATATATATATAAAAGAAAATGAGACAGGAAATATATATATGCCCTTTAAGTCCAGTAGAACTTGGATGAACTCAGTATTACCTTTCAAACTACTAGTGTTTCCAAGAGGGAGACAAAGATAGTGTCCAACTTTAGGAGAACACCATACACCTTATTTTTCTCATCTTAACCAAACTGTGCCTTGGTCCCCGAAAGACGGCTAGACAGTGGGGAGCTCTGTCTTCCTTATTTGAGCTTAAGTGTTCCCATTTTTAACATTATCTGTGATAAAACTAAATTCATCCAAATACTGTACCTAGTAATTCCTAGTTTGTACACAACATGTCTATTCATGTTCTATGTCATATTTATACCAAAATGTTTATAGATAATAAACTGCATTTTATAGATTACATTTTGGAATGTGTTACTATAACACGGATTTAATTTCCCAAACTTCATCTAATATGCTTAGAAGAAATGGGTGGGTTTTTTTTTTTTTTTTTTTTTCTTTCTTAAGACAGAGTCTCACTGCGTAGCTCACGCTGGCCTCAAATTCAGCGATCCTCCTGCCTGAGCCTCCTGAGTGCTGGAGTGACAGGCGTGCACCACCATGCCTGGCTTGAAATGGACATTCTTACAACAGTGCCTCTTCTGTCTGCATTATCATGAGAAGCAGGTGAGACACACTGTCTACAGCTGGCCGATGGGTTATCCAGGTAGAATATGTAGAGGGAAAAGTGAGTGGCAATGTTTATAAGGAAAAAGGATGTATGTAGATTAAATCGGGTCATGAAGAAAAAATGGATCCACTAAAATACAGGTCGGGCTACTGGGTAGCAAAGTGAGGTGAAAGGCATATTTATGATACATGGAGTGACTAAAGAAAAACATGTCTGGATACTGTACTAGAGAGAAGGCATAACTCACTGATTTTTTTTTTTTTTGGGTTATTTGAGAGTGGCCCTCACGGTGCACTGTTGACTGACCTCGAACTCACTACGGAACTCAGGCTGGTGTTGAACTGATGGCAGTCCTCCTGCCTGAGTCTACCTGACTTTTAAACTTGAAATTCTCCATGCTTATTAATTTTTTTTTTTTTTTTTTTTTTTTTTTTTTTTGTGGGACCAGGGTTCGAACTCACGACCTTGCACTTGCCCAGCAGGCACTTGTGCCTTGGAGCTATCTCCCCAGCCCCTATGCTTATTAATTTTTAAGAGCTGATTAGTACGTGATATAAGACTTACTGTGAAGCTGCAGGATCAAGAGGACCCTGCTCAGAACCTGACAAGCAGGTGGGGGAACAGGATGAGAGCCCAGAGGGGACAGGGAGGCTTTGGAGGCTGGCGCCAAGCTGCCAGCTTGCTGTGCAGTAGTAAAGAGACCCAGGCCTCTCACCCTTCACAAAATCAGCTCCACAGGGTCAGAACACAGGTGCAAAACACAGAACGATGAGACTTTGAGAGAAGGTAGGAGGTGATCCAGCCAACCTGAGGTGGTGAGGAGGCTTTGGATGCAGTGTCAGAAACACGCAAACCAAAGCCACAAGCCACGAAAAAAAGACTCCCAAGTGAAACTTGGCTGCAATGAGAAGCGCCTGCTGGCAAGGGCTATGGAAAAAACCACAAGCCATGGCCAGGGAGAAAAAGCACATCTCATAAGCAACTTGTATGCATGGAACCCAGAGAGCTCATAAAGTGCAACAGTACTAATACAAATGCCCCAGACAAATGGGCCAAAGATCTGGTCAGACACTTGGCCAAAGAAGACAGCCGCATGGGCTGCCTGAGAGAAGGTTCCTTGGCCAGGGCCGGCTCCAGTAGAACACTCCGCCATGTGCGTCTGCACCTACTGCCCAGGCTTAGAGTCCATCATGTCACTTAAGCTTCCCATTAAAAGGAAATCATACTAAGCAGCCCCCTGTATAGTAAGGAGACTGTCCCTCCCCGCTGAGGAGGGACTCCTATTTTCTCTGACCCTCAGTCTTACTCTACTCGAGAATAACACATAGGAAAGTCTCAGGCAATAAATGTTTACAGGTCTGGGATCTTACAAACAATGCTGCTACCTCTAAACTGTCCTATGCACACAGTGCCACCCCAAGGAGAGGTCTGGCCCTGCCCTACGGCACCCACCTCTGCACAGAAGCCATGCCTCTTCGTCACACTTCTCCCCACTTGTCCTCAGCTCAAAGAAGTTGTACTCCTCCAGGCTGAGGAAGCCATTTCCGTCCAGGTCAATCACATCGAACACATCTGAGAGAGCTGCCCTAAAATCACAAGAACAGAAAGCCGTTTCTTGCCTTTCAGACAAGCGGACAGCAGGTTTGTGTGGTGACAAGCTCCAAGGTGGCACAAGGCGCCTTCTGTGTACCGCCGCGTGCCCCTGCACGGCTCTGCTTAGCCTAGCCCTAAGTCAGCGGGCATGGAAGCAGCCCCTCTCAGCTCGGGAGGATCCCGGGAAGACACTGGCTCCCTCCTCCAGCCTTCCACCTGCTTCTGTGGGCTCTGTCTGCAGCCAGTTCCTCCTGCATCTGGCTGGGCTCTGGATGTGGATTTACAGCTATCGCAGCGCAGGGTGCAGCAGCCTGGCCTGTGGTGAACGGGGCTGGGTGGTGATGGACACTGGAGTGCTGGTGCAGGCGGGGAGGTTCTCGGATGCGCTGCACACACGGGGTGCAAGACCATTTCCGCTGTCAGTAGACAGCTGCGTGCCGCGGAGCTTCTCCCACGTGCTTCCATGGTGAGAACATTCCGTGCGCTCTTCTTCCAACAGTGGTGTTCTGGCTTCTGACACACTGTTGTCAACTGCAGCCACAACGTCATCAGTGGACACCTGCAGCCCCTTGCCTGGCAGAAGCACCCCAGCCTCCTTGCCCGGCCCCTTCAGCCTTCTCGGCCTCCCCACCCACTGGCTGGGGCTGCGTTGCGAGCTGCCTCTTAGGGGCGCCGTCCCCGGGCTCATGGCGCTGGCAGTAGGTGGATGCAGGTGGATGCAGCCTGGACAGAGCTGCTGCTGGACCCGTTCGGGCCGGGCTGGGCCGGCCCGGGTCCATAGACCGACCTACCTAAATGCTTGCGTAAGGCGTAATTCACCACTTTGGTCTCTGCATACAAGTTGGGCTTCCTCTGTTACTGGCTTTCTCTCTTTCCTCAGCCGGCAGCCCGTGGTGGAAGGAATTAACCAGTAAACTCCAGGTCCCAGCTCACCGGTCCACCCAAACACCTTTCCTCATGAGAACCAAACAAAGCAAAGACAGCCCTGAGTCATAAACACTAGTGGTCACTGTCCCAGAAGGGAGGCATAACAAACCTTTTTTTTTTTTTTTTTTTTCTTTTTTTTTGATGCTACCAGGGATTGAACTCAGGACCTTACACTTGCCAGGCAAGCACTTATTCCATTGAGCTATTTCCACAGCTCAGACAAACCATTCCTAAAGTCAATATTGACCAATTTATTACAGTTTTGGCAGTCGTTTACAGGCTCCAAACCCATTTTCTTAGTGGTAAGCTCAGCCTAAGATTGTTAGATGTAGCTCTTTCTATATTTTCAACATTTCCTCAGCCAGACGTGCTTCACCTGGGAGGCTGAAGAGGAGGATCCCAAGATGAAGCCCATCCTGGGAAACTTAGCGACTTATACCCTAAAAATAAAGCAATAAAAAGTTTTAAAAGGGCTGGGAGGGCTGGGGAGATCCCTTGGTGGTCTAAGGGCCTGCCTAATAAGTACAAGGACCTGAGTTAAATGCTTGGTACCACATGCCTGGCCAGCAACTGAAACTGGGCGGGGCGGTGCAGGCCCGTAATCCCAGCACCAGGGAGGCTGAGACAGGAGGATCACTAGAGTCCGAGCTGCAAAGACCCTGTACCAAATAATAAATTAATTATTTTTTAACAATATAAAAATAAAGGGCTGGAAGTGTGGTTCAGGGCAAAGGCCCTGGGTACCTATACTACAGAAAAACAAAACAAAACCTGCCTAGAACTTTAGTAAGATTATATATGTTCTACATTTTACCCAATAATGTTCAAAAATATTTATGATGTTCCTTAAATATTCTCGGTTAGTAATATTACAAGTTACAGTTTTCTACTAGGATTGAAATATAAATATTTGTAACTCAGATTTCAATGACACAAAATAAAAATTAAGTATATTTTGAGGCGAGGGGAATAGGTCAAAAAAAGAATTAAGATGTGCTTTGTATGTGTACAAGTTGCCAATGATGAATACAATCACTATGCAAACAGACTAATAAAAAATGAAAAAAGTTGCAGCATTATAGAAAATATGTACCTTTAAATTAAGAGTTTATTATTTGTATGAAATAAATCTATTGATAAGAGCCCCGTTATATGCACTGGAATTTATTATTATTTCTATAATGTGGGCTCTGAAGCAAGAGGCAGAACCCAGGAAAGCCTGCCTTCCATGAAGGTCCGCTTTTGTGATACGTGTCAGACTCACACAGGAAGGCATTCTACTCTCCTTAAAGAGAGCAAGCACTGGGCCAGGGAAATAGCTCAGTAGAATAAGCACTTGCCTGGCAAGCGCAAGGTCCTGAGTTTAATCCCTGGTACTGCAAAAAAGAGAACAAGCACTACCACCCTGTGTGTTCACTGGGAGCTTGCTGGAGCCCCAGTGACCCCTATAACCACAAGGGGTTGTTTGTCAAATATCTCACGTGCACCTACTTTCTAGGTGCTTCCGATAGCTACTGAACTATCTGGCCTCCTCATGGATACATGGGGGAAGCCTGTCATGTACTGCACCAACACTCCGGGTACACTCTAGGTCATTCTGCAAGCTCCTGGGCAGAATCAATGTGCTCCCTGGAATTCTGGGTCTGGTAGCATCTGTTCCCTTGAGTCAGGAGAACGCTCATCATCCTAAGGTCACTTCCCTATCCTGGCACGAGGAACAACCCAGTGGAACTGAAGGTCATTCTGAAGGTAACACCCTTATTCCTCCACCCTCCGGAAGCTGTGGCCTTCCAGACTGGACAGACGCAGCCAGACACCATGAGGGTGCACCACCCTCACCTGCACTCCTAGCATGTGTGATCTCATGACCCTCCCAGCTTCCGTCCTACAGCTTTGACTTGCACTGGGAACAGCGAAGGGGAAGTTTTCATGGGCACTGAACTCTCCTTAAAGAAAACAATTGTGAAACTGAAGATACAAAGAAAATATCCTTTGTAATGTAACATATAACAGGCAAACAGAAGCCCAAAGGCAAACAGTCTTACACCTTCTTACAGCTTTGCTATATACTATTTCCACTTATTCCATCTCACCAGAAAGTCATTTTTTTTTTTTTTTTTTAAAACTCACTTTTTTTTTTTTTTTTTTTTCAGAACCTTTGCTTGTTTATTCACTCATTTTTATGGCTGGCTCAGCCCACCCCGAGGGCGGGGCTGGTGCAGCATGTGGTGCCGGGGATCGAACTGCGGTCCCTGAAGCCGCCCGAACTTTCCCAAGCAGGCGCTTTAGACCACTGAGCCATCCCGCCAGGCCCCAGAGAAAGTCATTTTATCTAAGACAAAATTGGGGAAAGCTATTGTTTTAGATAATGCTTTATTCCAAACTTAACTTTGCAGTTCACAACATTAACATCTGCCATTTCATTCGTTTCTTGCCTCTAACTATTGTTGCCTGTTCGAAAGCCTACAGCGAAGGGTTTTACAGAACCTTCCATCAGCAAAATGTTTGTCTGTTATTGGGCCTACATAAAGATTAAATATGGTATTGCAGGAAGCCCTTGCATACTATTACTGCAGTTGCTGTGTAGCAGGTGCATTTTGTAGTCCTCATAAAATAAATAGTCACATTTATGTTTGCTTCACATTTTTTGGCCTGAATAAATGTATAATTAGAAAGAATCAGAACAACCCCCAGGAAAACATACAAAAACATTTAAAAGCATGTCTTCATATTAGTCTATTTTTGAGCCCTAATATGTGAGCCAAGCCTGAGGTAGTACTGAAGTTTTTCTATCTGGCAGCAGAAGTGTGAGTAAGATAAGCATCTACAGTAACTCCATGACAGTCTGGAATTGCTTGCATGTAAGGGGAAATCAGTTAGGATGAGTCTCTTTTACTTGGTACAAAAAACTGTTCATATGTGAGGCAGCAGGGCCTTTCGAGATGAAGAGAGTGGATCAAGGCCTCCGAGGTTCTGAGATAGGAAGCCAGGGCTGCCACCTGTCCTCGCCCACCATGGGCTTTAGCAGGTGAGACCACCTTCCACCGCTGAGGAATCCATGTATGCGCTACAGATTTAAGTACTACTTCTACCTCACCTGGAAGGAAGAATAGGAGTTTGAAAACAGGAGAGACCCAGCGGGATGGCTCAGTGGTCTAAAGCGCCTGCTTGGGGAAGCTTGGGTGGCTTCAGGCACCGTGGTTCGATCCCCAGCACCACATGCTGCACCAGCCCTGCCCTTGGGGCGGGCTGAGCCGACCATAAAAATGAGCAAATAAACAAACAAAGGTTCTGAAACAAGAAAAAAAAAAAAAAAATGAAAACAGGAGAAAACACCAAGTCCTGGGGAAAAAAAATGCAATAGAAAACAAAAAGAAAAATAACTATCTTTCTCAGTTATACTTTGAGGAACTATAGTTCATGCTGGTTTTGTTTGTTTGTTTGTTTGTTTTGGAGGGACTGGGGTTTGAACTCACAACCTTGCACTTGCCAAGTAGGCACTTGTGCCATGGTGCTATCTCCTGGGCCCTGATGCTATATTTTATTTTATTTTATTTTTTATTTTTTTTTCCTGATGCTATATTTTAAAATTAACTATTAGAAAATGAATATACTTCTCTGTTTCGTAGTTCAGTAAGACATATGAGCTGTAGATCTGCTTCATTCTCGTTTTCCTTAAGAACATATAAGGCAGTATCAACTGATAGCCAGGGGTATACTTTTCCTATAAAGGAAGAAAAAAAAAAAAAAAACCCAAGTAACTTAAAAGAAGCAATTACTACTTTCTCTGTACTATTTAAAGTTAGTGTGGGAGGGGGTCTTAATTTTTAAAAGAAATACACATGCTATTTTTATATACAAACATCTGGTTATTTGCAATAAGTCATATACTGTCACAATGACCATGTGAGAAACATTTTTTTCCTTTTTTTTTTTTGGTCTTTTTGAGACAGGATCTTGCTATGCAGTCTATGCGATTCAGGCTGGCCTTGAACTCACTTTTGTAGCCCAGGCTGGTTTCTTCCTCACTTTTAAAACTCTTACACTGAACTCACTCAAAGTTCCAGAGAAACTGAACAGCCCGAAATCTGAGGAGACAGAGCCCTCACGGGAGGGATGAGCTGGGCGCAGGCTGCCTCACTCCGGCACCTGGGGAAGGCACCACCTGCGTTGCTCTGCTCTTTCCTCACACACCAGAGTTCTGCCCCAGCCTCCTCTGCCATCGTCGTCTGAGTAACCTTGAGGCCCCATGTCTCACGCGGTCATCCTAACACCCTAACTGCTCCAGTGAAGATGGGCAGATCTGCCCCTGCTGTGGAGGGGACCTGGGCGTATCCAGTTGTCCCCCTCATGACCTAATACCTTCTGCTTTTCGAGGGTGAGAAGCCAAAGAGCCCTCACTAACACCAAGAAAAGGGAGATGGACTTTGGCATGGCCTTTCTGAACACCTCAGAGCCGAGGTCACAGCCAGAGTCCCCAAGGAGAGAGGGGTCAGCCCCCGGCCTGGGCACTGTGCCCAGCATGCAGGCAGGGAGGATGAGTGGTGCCCATGCAGGAAGGGAGAGGGCAAAACCACAGGGAGAGAGGAGGTGGAGGATTTTCTAACAACCCTGGAAGACGACAGCTGCCAGTGTCAGAAGCCCAGAGAACCCCAGGTAAGGTAGAAGCCACAACACGCCCACCAACACAACAGCATCAACAACAAAAACAACACACTTGGGGCTGGGGAGATAGCTCCGAGGCACAAGTGCCTGCTGGGCAAGTGCAAGGTCGTGAGTTCGAACCCTGGTCCCACAAAAAAAAAAAAAACAAAAAAACAAAAAACAAAAAACAAACACACTTGAGACACACATTCAGACCACTCAGAAATCAAAAGGAAAGAGACAAGCCTCGACTCTCCGCAAGGCTAATGTCTGCGCTCTGAGGAAAAGCCCTGGCATCACTGTGGTGGTGGCTCTCTCCCAGGCTGTCCTGCTGTCCCCTGCCTCCCGGAAAGGAAGCAGACGGGCTGACCCTGCCCTCTGACCCCTGTGCTGGCACTCTGCCCCTCCCTCTCACAGCCAAGTCTCTCCCCACCCTAGGGATCTGGACTCATGCTTATCAGGAAGCACCAGAAGCCAGCTGCCTGCTCAGGCCGCGCCTTGGGACATCCCACCCCACTAGAACAGCGCCGCGTAGGAGACTGGAGGACAGGAGCTGCCAGGGTCAGGGGCAAGCTGCCGCGCGAGGACAGCAGGACAGCCACCCTGGCTCAGCGGGAAAGGCTGGCAGCTACATACTAGGAGGCACAGGTTGGTTTCAAGACATGGTTGGGAGTAGCTGCTCCATAGCAGATGATAAATGACACATCCCTGCCAATAGTATTTACGTGACCCTCTTAGGGCAATGAGCAATAAGCCAGCCTCCCTGGGTTTGAGCCCCTGCCCCTGCCCCCGCCCCTTGGCCTTTCCTCAGCCCTAATACTTCCTAACGTGTCTCGCCCCTTCCTCTTCATTGCATTTATTACTGATTGCATCCTTATTGAAATAACTTACAGGCACTGTTGTCCTTCATACTGATATAGTCAAGGTGCCTAAACTGACCTTTGGTTCCCAAGACTCTCGTAAGGGCCTGCTAATAGGAATATGGAGCCGGGCGTGGTGGTGCATGCCTGTAATCCTTGCACTCGGGAGGCTGAGGCAGGAGGATCAGTGTGAGTTCGAGACCAGCCTGGGCTACAAAAGTGAGCTCAAGGCCAGCCTGAACTGCATAGCGAGACCCTGTCTCAAAAAAGACAAAAAAAAAAAAAAGAATATGGAGAGTGTACCCTGCACTTGCACAGCTACTGACTCCTCTCTCTGACAAATGACTCCTGCAGCCATCATTTAAGAGCATCAACTAAAGAGTGTACGTGCCCTATTAGACACGCAGTGAAAAATTTCAAAGCCTCTACTTTGGGAGAGAGGGAGAATCCTCTAGCAAGAAAATACTTATATATAAACCTTATACAAAAGAAAATAAAGATTGATTTAGAACGGTCAATGTGAAAAGACTACCTAGGAAAGAGCCACTACAGACATCTTTCCCTTCTGGGCACTGCACACGGGGAAGGCATTACCATGAGTGCCAAGATTGCTAATAGCGGTCGCTCAGTCACCAACGTGGACTGTGAGGGAAGAAGACACACTTGCCACTTCATATCCTAACTATGCTCCTGCGGAATTTCTTTTAGACAAATTCTATCTTACAAATAGGTAAATGGAAAAAGCTAAGATAATGGGCAAACAGAATACTTAGTTTTTGCTTTTATTTTTATTTTATTTTATTTTATTTTTTGTCTTTTTTTTGAGACAGGGTCTCGCTTTGCAGTTCAGGCTGGCCTTGAACTCACTTTCGTAGCCCAGGCTGGTCTCGAACTCGCACCGATCCTCCTGCCTCAGCCTCCCGAGTGCTGGGATTACAGGCGTGCGCCACCACGCCCGGCAGTTTTCGCTTTTAATGAAATGTGCTTGGAGTGAATGCAGCAGGCTGATGCCTGCTCTGCACTTGCTACCAGGATCACACAGGCACGCTGGAGCGCATCCCTCTGGCTCTCAGAGCAGACAGCCTTCTTCACCAATGAGGACCACCAAACATGCAAATGTTTCCGAAGAGGGTACAGATGGACATTTGAAAAACAGAAAAGTCCCACTTGCCTTCAACCTGCCCCAGGTTTAGCGGCTTTATTGTCAGGTGAGCCATGGACCTCTGCGTGATGTGCATCCGGTACTGGTGGCTCACGGTTCCACCATCATCCTCCAGGAAGAAGCAGCCTCGGGACTGCACACACGGCCAGTCCTGGCAGGGAGGAGATAGGGCCATCAGCGGCTTTCACTAAGCATCTCTAGAATGAAGCTAAGGCAGGAATGAAAGAAATGTCAAGTAGAGCCCTTGTGCTCCAGGAACGGGCAACGCAGGAGGTAAGAATAGCCAGGGTGCCCACCAGTTGTACACAGCAGCAATGTGTTCACCACACAACAGAATTATGTACACAGAAACACTGCAACCCAGGTCGCTCTAGCTCCAGGCATACTGCAGGTGCCCAGCCAGCTTGTGAGTGGACGAAGAAGGTGTGGGGCTTTTACACAACACAGTACTACTCTGCTGTAAGGAAGGGCATGCTCAGTCTATTTCTAGGTGGACGGACGCATCTTGACTCTGTGCGCTAAGTGAAATAGATCGGACACACATGGGTTGATACCACAATGTAACTGGACCAAAACGTGTAACCGGCATTGGGAAGTAGGAAGGAAATGTCCTAGTGGGAGCGAAGCAAAGAAGGGGATGAGGAAAGGAGAGGGCACAAGGAAAAATGAGAAAAGAAGGAAAATGGAAACAAAGCTTTATAAATGGGGAGGGCAGGAGTGGCTGAAGGGAAGGGAGGGCAGAGGGGAGAAAACAGCTGGATCGTGTGCGGGTACGAATCCTCCGTGACAATTGTGATCACTATGTACCAAGTCTCAAATGCACCAAGAAGATCCAACTGAAAAAGTAAGAAATAAGTGAAAAAAACGAACCGCTCAACATCTACAGGGTACGGCACATTCTACGTGCTTCAATAGAAAGCACGGCAGCAGAGCCATGTTTGTCCTGCTCTGCATTTCCCTTCTCTCCACTTGTAAGACCGACCGCTTCTGCACGTGCACGGTTTTGGTTCCTTCCATGTGAGTGCGCTGCCAGGTCATCGCTTATTTTCTACCGTGTTACAGCCTTGGTGTTTTTCTTACGTACTTTCATAAACTCATTTGCCTACTCTAGATGTCCCCCCAAAGGCTCATGAAGTTATGGGGGAGGTTTCTCAGAGGTGGCTGAATCTAGAGTTCTGACTGCTTCCTGGCCAACGCTGGGATTATGGGTGTGAATGCTGCACCGGCCCTAGGGCAGGTGGCCTGCACATAACCTAAGGGACAGAAAGAGGCTCGTCCCTTCTTGGTGCTGCTTTTGCTGTCTTCTGCTGTCCCTCTGCCATACCACCTTGTCTTGGAGCCAGAGACTGTGGATGGAAATGTCCATAAATAGCTAAATGAACTCCTGCTCCCTTGACTCTGGGTGTGAGGCAGTTCGCCTTAACAGTGAGAGAAAAACGACTGAGACACCCACCCTCTTTGTGTGCCTTGATGTATATGTCACCTCCATTTGTGTTACTTTTGGGTATATTTTGTGTAAGCTTCTCATGTTTATTTTTCATCTTTCTTTTGAGACAGAGTCTCACTGTATAGTCCAGGCCGGTCTAAAATTCACAGAAGTCCTCCTGCCTCAGCCTCCTGAGTGCTGGGATTACAGGTGTGCACCATCATACTTGGCAAATTTGGGGGTATGCCATCTTTGGGGAACCATGTTCTCTATCTTGACCCTTGACTTACCATGCTCCATGCTCCCTACATCCACTACTGGTCTTAGGCCTATCCTTGACCTCATTCTAACCTAGCCCTAACCCAGCAGTGAGCCTAACCTAATATCCTGTCCTAGGAGTTGAACTTACAGCCGCAGGACCTGCATAATGGTGTGCCTTTTATACCCTGAAGGTGTAAAAGTGTATGACTGAGTGAAAGCTTGAACTGTACTCAACAGTAATGATATAATCTTAAAACATTTAAATCCACTTTAAGAAAAAATATGTTGCTGGGCTGTGATGGCACACACCTGCAATCCTAGCACTTGGGAGGCTGAGGTAGGAGGATAGGTGTGAGTTCAAGACCAGCCTGGGCTACAAAAACTGAGCTCAAGGCCAGCCTGAACTGTGCAGTGAGATCCTGTTTCAAAAGGACAAAAAGGGGGGGGGGGCTGGGGAGATAGCTCCGGGGCACAAGTGCCTGCCTGGCAAGTGCAAGGTCGTGAGTTTGAGCCCCGGTCCCCCCTACACACAAAAAAAAAAGATAGAAAGAAAAGATATCCAGGCATGATAGTATACCCCTTTAATCTCAGAACTCAGGAAGATGAAGTAGGTGGCTTGCCATGAGTTCAAGGCCAACTTGGACTGCACACTGACACTCTGCCTGAACAAATTAAAAAACAGAAAACGAGGCACCCAGAGACTGTGTAGACCACTTTCAAGAGGAGCTGTCATGGGCCAGAGATGTGGCTTGGTGGCAGAATGCCTGCCTGGCATGTACAGGCCCTGAGTCTGCCCCTAACAACACAAACACAGTTGGTAGAAATAGTAAGTCTAGAGCCTCAGACTTTATCATCATGGTGAAACAGAAAAACAGTATTATCTCTAACAAATCAGGTTCACACTTGGTCTTCAGCCAAAGTTCAGCTATCACTGAGGAGGGACAGTATCTTTCCCTTGACATCGCCTGGGTGGGACTGACCACACAGCTTTGGCACAGGCTGACCTACTTACTCAGCATCAGCTGGCCTTTCCACAGCCACTACTGGACCTTGCAACTACTAAAGACAACAGCGGAAAGGCCCGTGGCATTTCGGCATGCCACGCTTTGGGACAGTTCTAACTAGGATTCTAATGTTAAATGTTTTTCTTTGAAGAAATTATGCTTATGGCATCATCTGATAGAATTTTATCTGGTGCATTTTATGAACACATTTTTTTCCCCAATGGAATAGTAAAGGATAATAATGTTGCATTATGAAATTCAGGATAAGCATTGCCTATCTGCAATTTTAGGGACTGGTCTGGGTGAGGGATTATTTCAGATCTTAGAACACCTATCTATACACATGCTGCAATACATAGGAAGGGGCTAAGTCTAAACACGAAATCTCTTGAGTTTCACATGCACTTTCTACATACATACATATGATTTTGCTTGATAAGCTCAGTAAGCCTTGAATTTACATAGTGACCATCACCTGAGGTCGCGTGTAAAATTTTCTACTTAAAGTTGGCAAGCAAAAAGTGTAGAGTTTGGATTTTTGCTCCTGCCTTACAAGTGCAAGACTCCAAGTTCAATCTCTGATACTGAAAAAAATATTTTAGAGTTTTTAAAAAAAGTATTTAGTACAGGGCCTCACTACACAGATTGGACTCTGTTGTGATCCTCCTGTTTTCAGCCTCCCAAGTGCTGGCATTATAGGTGCACATCATCATGCCCAGTCTCAGCTGCTGCCTCAGCGCACCCCAGGGGCAGGGGGATCGAGCAGGTCTCTTCGTTGGCCTAACCAGGCCCTTTAGTCTGCTGAGCTATCTGGCTGGCGTTGGGTTTGGATTTTTGACCCAGCAATGTCCAACCTGTACTGAAAGCAGAAGGAGCTATAGGAGCAGTCCAGTGCGTATTTTCTTTTCAGTAAAATTCCAAGGGATGGGTGCAATGTCAATGTCACTGCTCTCACCCACAGCAGAGCCAGAGCAGGCACCTGTGGCTCCCTGCTTTCCTTCCACTTTGCTTTGTTTTTGAGTCAGGGCCTTTCTGTGTAGTCCAGGCTTGCCTTAAGCACACCCGGCAGCCCAAGATGACCTTGAACTTGGGGTGATCCTCTTGCCTTACCCTACCGATTGTTGGGGTAACAGGTGTGTGCCACCATGCCTGGCCTAGGTCTCCTTACATTCTAGTCTCTCAGGTGTAAGTTCTGTTCTCTTCCACGTTTAAACATCTACTAAGGATTTTCTAAAGTAATTTTTAAAAAGAAATTTCATGTTTATGATGTTATTATAAAGTGCAACGAAGCAGTTATTCTAATTTCCCATGAACTTAAGTGTTACTTTAGTTATTTGGTTTTGTTGTCAAAAAATACAGATTTTTAGATAACTGCAACACTTCTTCCACTTGTGCTGCCATCATGAATACCGTCACTCACTCTCACTTCAATCAAATGGGAAAAAAATAGAATGCTCTCTTGTGTATTGATATTGGTATTGAAGACAACTGGTTTTGTTTGGGAAACTCGAAAGTGGAAGAGCTTCTCTTGGATGTTGGTATTTTTCAGGGCAATGCCATGGGCTGACAGGAGGTAGCACCTGGCGAGGGAGAGGGCTCAGGCGTGTTGGAGATTCTCCCAAGTTTCAATTCTTCAGGAGGGAGTGACTGCCGTGCGTGATGGCACATGGCCTTGGGATGGATCCGGCTGGGAAGCAGCTGAGCAGCAGCCCGCACGCAAGCAGACGGCGCGGCTGCTCTGGACAACGAGCAACAGGACTGGAAGAACGCGCAGCTGCCCTTAACATGGCCACATTTGCTCTCCTGAGCTGTGCCAGTTACCAAGCACACCACGTGTATACAAATTAGTATTTCCTTTAAAACACATACACTTTCCGTTACATAAAGACTTTTACCTTGGACGTAGACTAAAATCTCATCAGTTAGAAGAAAAAAATATTGATACATTAACTGGACCATACACATAAATTAACTAGAAAAGATTATACATTAAGTTGACAGTTTCAGTATTAAGAGAAAAATGGAAGGAGTTTTTAAAATTTTAGAATGACAGTAAAAAATTCCACGCGTGACAGAATTTTTTGACAACAAAACAGAAAGGGATAGCTTGTAATTCTTATTTAGGGCATGAGGTGGCGCTGTGTTCTGTGGATCCCTGTAGTCTTTCAGCCCTTTGCAAGCAACTGCTGCTTCATTTGTCACACACAGATTTTTCTTATTTTCATTTGTAATATATAAAGAAATGTTGAAAGCATAAATGTAAACTAATAAAGCAGAAAGCAACTATAAAACATGTATCAGTTAAATACAGCTTTCTTGGCTCACTGTATTGAGCACGCTTAACCTGACAAATTCCATATTACTCCTGCATTAGGTGGGGCAGGGCTAGCAAGCAACTGATCTGAGAGTTTTGGACAGAGGAGGCGCTACAGCAACACTGCTGGGTTTTTTTTTTTTTTTCTTCTTGTTTTAGAACTTTTGTTTGTTTATTTATTTTTATGGCCGGCTCAGCCTGCCCTGAGGGCAGGACTGGCACAGCATGTGGTGCTGGGGATCGAACCACGGTCCCTGAAGCCGCCTAAGCTTTCCCAAGTAGGTGCTTTAGACCACTGAGCCATCCTGCCAGGCCCCACTGCTGTTTTTAAATACAGATATCTCCTAACACTTGTTTTTAGTACGTTAAGACAAGGAGGAAGGTAAAGACAGTTACTGAACTTCTTGTTTTTGAAGAATACTTTTTATGACTTACAAAGGGAGAATTTGTCATGAATTGTCTCCTAAACATTTTTATTTTATTCATTTATTTATTTATTTATTTTGTCTTTTTGAGACAGGGTCTCGCTATGCAGTTCAGGCTGGCCTTGAGCTCACTTTTGTAGCCCAGGCTGGTCTCGAACTCGCACTGATCCTCCTGCCTCAGCCTCCCAAGTGCTGGTATTACAGGCGTGCGCCACCACACCCGGCCATCCTAAACATTTTAAAAAAGAAACTAGAGCTTTCACAAAAATTGACAATGAATCACTTTGAGATGGAAAATTTATATAATCATACAGATGTAAAATACAGTGCTCAGCCCCTGTACATGGTACACATGTGTTGTATGACATGGGCTGTATGTAGGTGTAGCATGTGTGCTGCGCGATATATGCACACAGACATTTATAACACTAATAAGAATAATGCATTGCTGTGAGTGTTTATAATGCACACTACTCAGGTGAGAACGTGTATCTGTGGTGTGCATCCTGTTCTAACTTAGTCATGAGGCGCTTTAGCAAGAAGTTGGGGCTGTTCCTTTCTCAAAGAAAAACTTCCTGATGTTCCTTGAACATTACAGAACCTAAGCAAAAGGACAGAATCCAGGATTTTTTTTTTTTTTTAAAGTGATACAGTACTTAATTCCGGCTAGCAGGAAGTCACATAGGTATAGTGGCTGGAAGGTTCCTTTATTCCTCCCATAACTCAAGCCCTACATGATAATCTGTGGATTTATGTTTTAGAATCTGGCTACAAGGCTTGATGGTGCACTCCTGTGATCCCAGCCCCTGAAGAGACTGAGGCAGAAGGACCGCTCAGCTCCTCTTTCCCACACCTCTTTAAAAATGAAAAGACAGGGTCAGCAAGATAGCTCAGTGGTTTAAAACCACCTGCTTATGCAAGGATGCAAGGACAGAGATTCAGTCCCCAGCACCACATGGGCAGGCTGAACAGGGCCAAAAAAAAGAAGAAGAAGAAGGCCACCTGGCTGGGGAGATAGCTCTGCAGCCTAAGCACCTGCTGGGTAAGCACAAGGACCTGAGTTGGATCCCCAGCACTGCACGCCACGCCAGCCCCTGTGGTGCCGACCTGAGGGCAGGCATGGTGACACACGCCTGTGCCCTCCAGGCTGGGGAGGCTAAGACAAGAGAGTCACTACAAATCTGAGCTGCGTAGCGAGACTCTGTAAGAAATAAATGTTTATTCATTTAAAAATGAAATGAAAAGACAGAACAGGACAGCACAGGACAGGGCTCACGCTATGGCTGCCTATGCCCATGATCTCTACCTTCCTGAAGGTTGTGCCTCTGTTTCCATTCTGTACTTCTTGATTCCACCCAAGTCTGAGCTACCCAAACTTGCTAGATTTAAAGTACTGAAGAAAATGAGTGTGGCCATCTTTTTTGCTAATTTATCCAGTATTCTTATGACCAAATATTTCTCAGAGTGGTTATAAACCTCAGAGAAATATAAGATTTATGAAATTAAACAAAAATACTTCAGAGTAAAATGAAAACAAAGAAATGAATCCTTCTGAATATCAAAAGGGCCACAGACTTGTAATCTCTTCAAATCAGCCCATTTAAGAAATATCAAACGGTGAACAGCGAGGAACAGAAAGATCAAAAATGGGAAATAAAAAGTAAGACACGCAGGACTAATAAGCATTTCCAAAAGACACTAAGTTTTATATGAAAATCACAGAAGGAAGAAGTTGGCGGCAGGCTCACTTCATCTGGGTATCTTCCGCCCACTGCCCAGTTAGCACCCGCATCGCCAGCTCGAGATGGCTTCAGCGCGAAACCTGAGCACTGCTGGGGCCTAACAGCTAATTTGCCTGCGACCACGGGCATCACCCAGGCCAAGCTCACGGTTCTTCTCTGGACACCCACACCAGTCTCTGGGAGGTCTCACCCCACTCACAGTGCCAGAGAAACTTTGCTCAAGCTATACTTGCATGACGCCTTGACGACAGGTAGACCAGCCTCATTTCTTACATCTACAGTAACACTAACAGCCCAGTGTCTTATTAAGGTGCATATTACGTCTCTTGCTATCATACTAAGTATTTTATATACACTAAGATGATGTAAGCCTTCCCAAAACATGCTCGTTGTAATTATCTCCAACTCACAGATAAGGAAACCGAAGGGCTGTTGGCCAACTTACCCAAGTTTCCCTTACAGCCATTAAGGGAAAAAGCTCGGAGGGAGGCTTGTCCACATCAATGCCTAGCACGATGCTGGGAGTGCAGTACCTCAATCCGTAAATACTTGTTGAATAAATGAAATACTATAGCATATGGTAATAACCAAATGAAAATTTCTGTTTTAACTCAAGGTTCATATTTTACACTAAATGAAATGGCTGACATACATTACTTGCTTAGCAATTATCTGAAATTAAATGTATTTTATTGGTATGGTTGCAATTTATAGCACAGAAAAAAGAGCCATTCAGATTTGATATAATCTATGACTAAAATTACACTTATACTTTTAAATCATATCACCAATAATTATTTAGGCTAATATTATAAGCATTTAACTTAGTTACAAAATACAAATGTTTCCATCTATGGAAAGTAAGCTTGCTGGAACACTAACTATTGTGTGAGCGTGTGGGGTGTGTGCAGCCAATGGCCTGGGGTGCACAGATTCCTAAACAGTCTGAACAAAATTCCTTGGAGATAATGTTTTAAAATTTTAATATAGAACAAATGTCACTGTCTAGCAACTTAAAGATATAGGGGACTTCAGAGTTCAATAACAAATACAGAGTTGTTATTTGAAACAAAAATGTAGCTCTTGAGAACAATCAGTTCCATTTTTTAACAGCAGTTACAGTGTGTGGTCATAACCATTTTCCCCCTTCTTACTGAGGTCTCTGAGGGCACATTTTTAATGTATCCTAGCAGTTCCAGTTAATGTTTTATATTTCTGTAGCTATTATTTTCTGTTGAAAGAAAACTAGTAAAGGTTGAGTCTAAAAAGGGAAAACAAAGGAAGAAGATCAATATTAACACTCTACAAATATTGACTTAGCAAAGCGACTTTGTCGTCTTTTCCCTCACAGGAATTGATATTGAATGAATGATTTATTTACCGGATACACCTGTGGGAAGCATCTGTTACATAACTGGATAATCTACTCATCAAGTTCAAATATTCAGGAGTCACCATTTTTAAGCTAAAGACCTTATAATATTCTTCTCATTATTTTTATTCCAAAATATTACAACTGGCTTAAACGTAGAAATGCTATGTTCCACAGGAAGACCCCTAAAGAATTACTTCAGAACATTACTGGTGGGTGTACACATGAACTAGCTGTTAAGAAACTCAATATCAGAGTTTTCTTCTTTTTTTTTTTTTTTTTCAGAAAAAGTAATCTCTGCTAATTTCAAATACTATAGCCGGTTATGGTGGCACACACCTGTAATCCCAGCACTTGGGAGTCTGAGGCAGGAGGATCAGTGTGAGTTCAAGACCAGCCTGGGCTACAAAAGTGAGCCAAAGGCCAGCCTGAACTGCACAACTGTCTCAAAAAGACAAAAAAAAAAAAAAAAAAAAAAAAAAAAAAAAAAAAAAGTAAAATACTTCTTACCTTTAGGTTTGGCTCAGTTAATGTGGAGTTTCGGTTACTGTTGGCAGCCATGGAAACTGTGCAGGAAACAGAGGCTTTGAACTTTCTCTCTGTTGACAGTGAAGATGCTCTGGTGTCACCTGTGAAACGTAAGAGTGACTCAGTTGTCACATTAGGAAAAGCTGTCCGTGGGCGTTGGTTTCTAAACACAGCATGGTATAAAGGTTTTGTCATATGCCACTCTTGATTCCTCTTGAAATAAGGTTACAAGTTTTATGTTTACCAGACTTTAATGGTCCCTAATTTATGGGCTACTAATAAGAATCCTCATTTTAATATGTTGCCATTTAGTCTGAAATTTTAGTTTTAATAAAATATAATGAGCATAGCTCAGTCAAGTTCTATAATAAAATTTTATTTTGAAAGTTTTTATAGATACGAAGGTCTAGAAATTGCAGCTAACAAAAGTTGGATTTTCAGCTATCACTAAGCTGGGACAAAAGAAAAATGCCATCTGAATATGGTCCCTTCATTCTTGGTGAAGAAATTTACAGTGGTCAGTATAAATACCTTTATTTGAGAACACCTCCTGGTCACCTTTTCGTACGCTTCTAGGTGAAGGTTTTGGAACTGGCGAGGGGCCCCTTTCAGAGAACTCTTCCGCGTGGCTTCCAAACTGCTGACGCCTCAGTTTACCG
This sequence comes from Myocastor coypus, assembly GCA_004027025.1. NCBI lineage: Eukaryota > Metazoa > Chordata > Mammalia > Rodentia > Myocastoridae > Myocastor > Myocastor coypus. The sequence goes on from PVJA010005938.1 coordinate 57,984, forward strand.
TCAATCTGCAGCTTTTCTAGCGCAGTCTTGAGGCATTGCCCACTGGTCGCCATATATAATTTACAAAACTACAGGAAATAAAAGCGGAGTCCAGTGGGCAAAACACTCGACCATGCATTTGGGAGAAGAGAAGGCAAATGCGCGTGAGTAGGGGAGGGACAGACTGAGGGATGGAATATATTTCTTGTTCAACTGGGTTACTCGTTTTATTTTCCTGAATCAGACTGACCAGCCTCAAGTGACCTGGTGGAAGGCAGCCATGATTCAATGAGGAGTTCATACTCCGAGTGAAACTAAAATGTTACACAAGGAGAAGTGATTTATGTTTTTTTACAAGATGGTCTGACTTGCATTTGTTCTAAATGATTTTTATTCTTTCACCCTGAAAAAGATACTTTTTTGAGAACCTCTGTATGGCTTGGGTGTCTGTGTGCGCACACCTACACACTTCAACTTGGCTACACAGGCTGAATACTCTTACCTGAGTGGTGGAACCAGAAGCGCTCTGGATTTTGATCTTAGACTTGGGGTATCTATACTTCCACGGTGAGATGGCCCAGCCAACACCAACTTCGCCTAGCTTTCATACATACCCTTACACATCCCTTAAGTGGCTTTTGCGTATTTTTAGTGTGCCTGCACTTTGACAGGAAGCCTGATAGAAGGCCTCAAGGTAGAATTTTCCTTCCCTCTCTTTCTTCTTACCTTGAAGTACTGAGGGTTGAACCCAGAGCTCCAGTGCTGAGCCATGGCCCAGGCCTTTCCTTTTTTCTTTCCTTTCTCTAAACTCTGAGCTGCAGAAGGTCAGTGGCTAGGCTGTCAGTCTGCACCACCACGTCCAGCTCTGATGTGGACCTCTTCCCCTGTGCCATCATGTCAACAGTCAAAACTCCCAGGTTCTTGCAGTATTTTGGGTGTTTGGATTAAGGATGCTGGCTTAATCTGTATTATTTTTAATGTGATTATCATTTTGCAATTTTGGAACTGAGAAGTCCAATGACTGTACAGCAATGTCACTGGCAATGTTTACTTCTAAAAAGTGATTTAATTGTTAGGCTTTTTTCAAGGTGTGGCTCCCAGGACTTGTGCTTAGTATAGATGAAGCCCTGTGTTCACTACTGGGGGAAAAGAAACGGAAAACTCTTCTAATGTTAAGTAGCTTGATCTAATAATTTTACAATGTATGCACACATCAAAATGTTACATGTCTGCATAAAAACATAATCTCAGCTATAACTTAAGAAAGCTGAGAGATAACTAAGATATAAATAATTTTCCTAAATAATATACAAATTATGTACCTTAATATAGTCAAATTTTCCATCAGCATTTACATCAGGCAAATTTATTATAGTACTGGCTTCTTCTGGCGTCATCTTCTCTCCTCTCTGAAATAAAACATGATCGCCCCTTTGTCACTCATCAACACAGTGGAAATACATCTTAATCTCTTCTACAACTAGGTCACAACGTGTGACTTTATTTATTTATTTATTTATTTTATTATCATTATTTAATTTTTTTTTTTTTTTTTTTTTTTTAGGACAGGGGATTGAACTCAGGCCCTTGTGTTTGCCAGACAAGCGCTTATTCTACTGAGCTATTTCCCTGGCCCCAGAACATGTGACTTCATGATAAATCAGAACAAGCACTATGTTAAGCAATAATCAGACTGTTAAAAAAATTCACAATTACATTAAATTTTGTGAAAATGGGCAGTTTCAGCTTACCAAATTTTAACAGTTGTATTTTTTTTAATTTAATTTAAAAAATTTTTTTTTCTTGTTTCAGAACTTTTTGTTTGTCTGCCTATTTATTTTTATGGCTGGCTCAGCCTGCCCTGAGGGCAGGGCTGGCACAGCATGTAGTGCCGGGGATCAAACCTCGGTCCCTGCAGCTGCCCAAGCTTTCCTAAGCACGTGCTTTTAGACCACTGAGCCATCCCATCGGGCCCTAACAGTTGTATTTTCAGGAATCATAACGCTACTAAATTAGAGTAACGGCATTTTCAAATTCTGTACCAAGAAACAGTGGATTTTTACTGGCATTTATGTTTTCCTTTCCTTTTCCTCTTGTCACATACAGACCTGGCCCTGATTTGCAGAGTTCCGGTGGGAAGGAACTGGATGGAGCACAGAGGGACTGCAGATGACTCAGCAGTAGTCACCCAGAGGGATCTGGATGCAGGCTCACCTGTCAGTGGAGTCCATTTTTTGTTCATATTTTATTTTATTTTATTTTATTATTTTTTTTGTTTCAGAACTTTTGTCGTTTATTCACTCATTTTTATGGCCGGCTCAGCCCACCCCAAGGGCAGGGCTGGCGCAGCATGTAGTGCCGGGGATCGAACTGCGGTCTCTGAAGCTGCCCAAGCAGGCGCTTCAGACCACTGAGCCAACCCGCCGGGCCCCTGTTCATATTTTAAATCAAGGTCCTGCTCTCCAGTTCTGGTTGGCCTTGAACTCACAATGTAGCCCAAGCTGCCCTTGCAGCAATGCTCCTGTCTCAGGCTCCCAAGTACTCTGATTACGGCCTGACCTTCTGCACTCAGCAATGAAGTAATTATTTTTAAGTGAATTTTTCTAGCCAAACCTAGACTCCTAGTTGTTCTGCAAAGCTGAACACTGCAAGAGTTTCACGGCTCTTACCTTTGTTAGAAATTTATAAAGGTCGGTGTGTGAAATACAGCCATCTTCATTTATGTCCAGCTGTTTAAATGATTTTAGCAGTTCTGCTTTTGACGTAGGTTTTTCCTTCCTTAAAATTACACAAAAATCATCAAAATTCAGTCTGGCAGTTTGAGGAGTCCAGTACTTATTAACAGTCCTTTGGGATGGGTTTCTTCCTGCATGCTGAAGAGCTGCACAACGAAACAGGCACTCGTTACTGGAACACCGGGAGTCGGCATTCCAGTGCACTTCTTTCCAAATCGTTATCTACTACAATCTTAGCCATATATACAACAATACATTAGCTCTGGTTGGTTATCTAGTTACAGCAATTATGCCTGACTTTTAGCCACAAACTATATGGGCCACCAGCTAAAGAGTCTTGACTTATTAATGCTCACAATGAATAACTTTTTCCCTTTCTGACAGTTAGGTTCTCATTTTACATATTTTACAAAACTGGCACGGCAGGATGGCTCAGTGGTCTAAAGCACCTGCTTAGGAAAGCTTGGGCAGCTGCAGGGACGGAGGTTTGATCCCCGGCACCACATGCTGTGCCAGCCCTGCCCTCAGGGCAGGCTGAGCCGACCATAAAAATAAACAAACAAACAAGAGTTCTGAAACAAGAAAAAAAAAAAAAGTAAGAAAAAAGGAAAAAAAAAGGGGAAAAAAAAAGAATCATATTTTACGAAACTGACAATATCTGACTAAGTCCTTCTGGAGGAACAAAGATTAAAAATATCATCTACTTAATTTTTTTTTTTTTTTTTTTTTTAATGGCTAGCTCAGTCTGCCCTGGGGGCAGGGCTGGCACAGCATGTGATGCTGGGGCTCAAATCACAGTCCCTGCAGTTATCTAAGCTTGCTTAAGCAGGCACTTTAGACTGCTGAGCCATCTTGCCAGCCCTCATCTATTTAATTATTTTAAGGATAACAGCAATAAACATACATTATCTTTAGTGTTCAATGATTTTTGGTCTTTTTAAATGTATTTTAGTGCAGGGCCTACAGGGTCTCACTACATAGATCAGACTCATAGTGATCCTCCTGTTGCAGCCTCCCAAGCGCTGGGAATACAAGCATGCTGACCACCATGCCCAGTCTCTTTCACCACCTCAGTGCACCCTGTGGGCGGGGCTGGCACAAGTCAGGGATCGAACCTCAGCCACTGTGCTCTGCCTAAGCAGGCACTTTAGTCCACTGAGCTATCTAGCTGGCCCTTTTTTATCTTTTTCAGACAGGGTCTCACTATGCAGTTCAGGCTGGCCTTGAACTCACTTTGCAGTGACCTCAAAAGCACAGCCCCCAGCCTCAGCCCCCAGAGTGCTAGGACAACAGGTGTGCACCACCACACCCGGCTCAACAAATATTTTAATGACGTGAAGAAATCATTCTAACGTCACCAAGGACTTGATACCAATCATATTTACCATTGCTATGTCAGTTTGGTCAGATTTCCCATGCCTGACAGATCTGCTTGGAGGTAAGGCCCTGCTAAAAATGTAGAACACTGACATATTTTGAGAGACAACTATTAAAAGAGATTCAAAGCTGGGCGTGGTGGTGCACGCCTGTAATTCCAGCACTCAGGAGGCTGAGGCAGGAGGATCAGTACAAGTTCAAGAGCAACCTGGGCTACAAAAGTGAGCTCAAGGCCAGCCTGAACTGCACAGCGAGACCCTGTCTCAAAAAAAAAAAAAAAAAAAAAAGATGCAGTAGTTAAAATACTTTTTGAGATAATTGCAATATGAGAAAGGCTCTGTATATTTGCATACTTCATATTATACTTCAATGTAATATTTCAAACCATTTTACATATATATTTGTATAATGTATCTTTGTACAGTTAAATATATGTACCTTGGTAATTTGCAGATAAACTTCTGCATATTCAGACACAACTACATACAAAATGAATTACTGATTAATCTCCTAAACACCTAGAAAGAATTAATAGAAAGTTGAGTTCTAACTTTGCCAAAATATACAGATATATTTCTTTAGCTACCGACTTTAACAATAAAACTTTATATGGAGCCAATGATCTTAGATGGGAATGCACAAGAGCTGTACATTATGAGCCAACACTAAAAATGATAATCTGACTGTTGTGCAATTTCATGTAATAAGGACCAATCAGCATGAAACAATTTAAAAAATATCCTCAAGAAAATAGAGATGAGGGCTGGGGAGAGAGCGCAAGGTCCCGAGTTTGATCCCAGCTGAGTTTTGTACCAACGAAACAAAACAGACAAGAAAACACAGATGAGTCAGCTATAGTGAACATGTAGTGTGCATGGGCATGCATACAGGGATTTTTTTTTTTTTTTAATGTAGCTGGTACAGGGTCTCCCTATGCAGCTGGGACTTGCAGTGTGCCTCTTGTTTTCAGCCTCCCCAGCGCTGGGATTATAGGCTGGGATTACAGCTGTACAGACATCGGGTCTCTGTGGCCAGCTCAGCACACTCGGGGGTGAGGCTGGTACGATATGTGTTGCCAAGGATCAAACCTCGATCCCTGTGCATATCTACTCTGCTGAGCTATCTCACTGGCCCTAATATGGTAATTTGTTCCAGAGATGCAAGCTTTTCAGTTATAAAAAAAGTTTGGTTAACATAGTTTATATCTTAAGTGTAAGATTACTACCTATGGTAATCACTTATGGTCAGTGATATTTTATCTATTTATTGGTTTTGGTTTTTTGAAACAAGTCTTGCTATGTAGTTCAAACTTGCCTTGAACTCATTATGTAGCCCAGGCTGGCCTTGAACTCCAACATTCTTCCTGCCTCAGCCTCACAGCAAGTTTATAGGGGTTTACCACCACACCCAGCTGGTAAATGGTATTTTAGAAGAGGAATTTTCTCATTCTCCAAATTATCCCCTGGCATCATAACTACTTAATTTAAATTTGTTATGGTTTATGTCTAGTTGTCCCCCCAAAGCCTCATGGAGTCATTGGGCGGGGACTTCTAGAGTTTGAGACTTGATCCTTGATCTCTGGGATTATGGGTTTTAGTACTGATGGGATTATGGGTGGAAGTACTTCTGGGATTATGGGTGTAGCCTATGGCGGGAGCTAAGGCGGAGAGCCTGAATGTAATATAAAGAGAGACAGAGAAAAAAATAAAAATAAAAAAAAAAAGAGAGACAGAGAGACAGACTGGAGCTCGAGCTGGTGCTGCTGCTCTGCTGCCCTGTTGGTTGGCTACCTCTGCCACCATTTTGTTGCTGTTCCGCCGCCATGAACTGGATGCTCTCCACCCTGTTCCACTCAGCCTTGGGCTAGCCGAATATGGACTGAAACCTCTACGAACTGTGAGCTAAATAAACCTTTCCTTCCTTCATTTTGAGTGTTGGGTATTTGTTCCAGCAACGAGCAAAAAGTAACTAATACAAAATTTTTGCCCAAAGCAGCAAGGAAATAATCTAGAGGCAAACTTCAGAGCTAACAGAAGTTGTAAATTTAGTGGTTACCACGTTCCTATTATGTGTAAAGACTGCAAATCGTATGTTGGAGATAACAGAACTTTTATCTCCGCAGGTTTATTTTTGCTGTAGACAAAATCCCTGATTCCCATGGTGATCTACTTCATCTACTAACACAACCAGAGAAATGGCACGTGTGCTTTAGGGCTATGCACCCTGCAGCCCATTCTATATGCACTGGTAACAGAAGTAGAGTCTAAGTGAAGCTACAGTATGAAAGTCAAAATATCGACGGGAAAGAAAGTCGTCCTTTCTCTCAGCACGGGAAACAGGTGCGTGACTGCTCTTCTCACAGTGGCAGCTCGGGTACACCTGCTGCTCTCTTCAGTGACAATGAAAATTACACCAAATAGGGCCTGGCGGGATGGCTCAGTGGTCTAAAGCGCCTGCTTGGGAAAGCCTCGGTGGCTGCAGGGACCGCAGTTCGATCCCCAGCACCACATGCTGTACCAGCCCTGCCCTCGGGGTGGGCTGAGCCGGCCATAAAAATGAGTGAATAAACAAACAAAGGTTCTGAAACAAGAAAAAAAAAATTAAAAATTACGCCAAATATATACCCAGTATACAAATAAATAGCCCCATTTTTAAGAAATTGATACAATGTGATCATTATGAACTTTAGTCTCCAGGTTTAGAATCAGTTCATTAGTAAGTCTGACGATAATGATGTTACATAACTGTAGACAATCACAGGTTGACACCAAGATACTGACCTTTTGCCAAGGTGTACTTCAAACTTTAACATCAGTCTCTAATAGCTGTATTATTTATGAACTTTTTAAAAAAAAAAATCGGCAAAGCTCTAGTGCCTAAGTGGCAGAAGGCCATCAGTGAAAGACAGGGGTAAGAGACCTCACTGACACATGTTACTCCTTTGTAAGAACTTACCTGAAATCAATTACTATGATGCCAAGAAGGAATATTCCACTGTAACACCCAGAGTATAGAACGTAGAAAAGACAAGCACTGCACTGTTATCTTTCAAGATAATTTCTAAGTGTATTAACTGATTTCACCAACTGAACACTAGAGCAGTGGAGGGCTTGTGAAGCCTTTATACATAGCAGACTCATTATCTCAGCCTCTTTCAAAAGAGGAAAGAAAAAACTCTAGGAATAGCAGCAAACTAGAATTTTAATTAATTGGATTCTCCCTATAACAATTAATCACGAATATTTAAATTTCAAAATGGAACTTTTTTTAAGTTGTAAAATTACAGAGGCCTGGGGTGTAGCTCAGTGGTGCAGTGCTTGCCTAGAATGTGTCAGACCTTGGGTTTGACACCCAGCACTGCAAGTACAACAAAACTACACATAAACCAAAGTGAAGTTAAACACAATGTTAAAAATTATTTCAAGTCATTTGTGTTTAAACTGCTTACAAGTGCCCCGTGTTACATCTATCAAATACATTTTAACCTTTTCAGTGCTCTTCTTCCCCTCAGTGGATTTCCTCAAACAGAGACCTGACTGCATTCACATCCAAAATCTTGCTGCAGAATAAGTGAGTTGTGGTTTAGGAAAGTTACTTCTAAAGCTGGCAAGATAACTGACTTTCTCTGCTCCTAAAGTGACCTTCATAACACTGACATGAACAGACCATGCTATTAGTACTGTCACTCGCTCAGGAGACTAGGGACCTCCAGTATCAATGTCCCAGCAGGGAACAAATTCAGTGATCTGGGGACATTTGCAATCAGAAGAAAGAAAATCTCTCTCTCTCTCTCTCTCTCTCTCTCTCTCTCTCTCTCTCTCTCTCTCTCTCTCTCTCTCTCTCTCTCTCTCTCTCCATTTGGTACCGAGTCTTGCTACACAGTTCAGACTCACAGTGATCCTATTTTCAGCCTCCTCAGTGCTGAGATTACAGGTGTGCACTATTACGCCCAGACTCAGTGGCTGGCTCAGCATGCTCAGGGACAGGGCCAGCACTACATGTGGTACCAGGGATAGAATCCTGATCCCTGGCATAAGATTTTATTTTGAAGTTCCTAGAGCATATAACTCTATAAAACAGCACACTAGCTTACAGCCATTGCTAAGCATAACTATGAAGCTAGGATTATTCAACAAGCACTTTTTTTCCAATCTTTCAACAAAAAAGCAAAATATTTAAGTTTGAAAATTACCTAGGCAAAGTTGATCTTTAGAAATAATGTTTTCTAAGCTGCTTTTGAAGACAGTTAAGTAGGCAGCTCTACAATTCATGTAAAAAACCTCCTCTTCAGATAGTGGAAGTTTCTTTGTTCGAAGGTTCTCTGAAGGCATTGATTTCTGACTGGCAAAAGTGACATCATTTCCTGGATTGGTGGCCATGCTATTAGAAAACAGTTGGAAGATCTGGTTTAGTCTCTTTAATCACATAAAATGCAAATAACACTACACCTTTCACATGAGCATAGGAAGGAAGACACGAAATCCAGAGGACTTCATAGGACCAGTAGGAGGAAATCAGTTAGCACAGTACATGTGAAGCGTACAGGCGCTGCCTGACTCATGCTAAGTGCATGATAAACGGTGGGAAGTGGGAAAGTTGATAATAATGAGAATTCCTTTACACAAAGGAATTGGCAGGTAGCGTCACCGTCCATGGCAGGATCAACCAAAGAACTTCACTCATCTCTGGATTTAGTATTTCACATAACTGAACTTTTAAAATTCCATTTATAGGCCGGGTGTGGTGGCACACACCTGTAATCCCAGCACTCGGGAGGCTGAGGCAGGAGGATCGGTGCAGGTTCGAGACCAGCCTGGGCTACAAAAGTGAGCTCAAGACCAGCCTGAACTGCACAGCGAGACCCTGTCTCAAAAAGACAAAAAAAAAAAAAAATCCATTTATAGGACTACTACTGTGGAATCTGAAAAAGTAAATAAACTCTGAAAGGTACAATATATATAGTAAAAGGGAAAGGAACTGCTCCAAAGGAATGTACAATTGGGATGAGGGAAAGGAGAAAAAATAAAAAAGGGGAAAAGCCATGAGTGCAATACACAGGAGAGCAAAGATAATTGTACTACTAATTTCTTTCAGTTTTTTGAAGGACTCAGTCAATGCTTAAAATTTTCGTTTTGACCAATTTTACATGCTTCTATCTGGCAATCTGAGCAACTACACTGAAGACCACAATGCGCAAAACAGCAATCATAGCTGAATTCTTATGGGAGGGGGTGGAAATGGTGTATTATTTCTAATGTCTCATCTATTATTTTTTATACCTTAAAATAAAAATTTAAAAAGGATCACCACTGTGGATTTACTGTGTTCCACTATTTTGGGTTCACCTCCGCTCATGAGGGCTTAATGAACCATCCCACATGTTTTACCCTGACTACAGCAGTTGGGTACCTTTTGTCCATTTCACAGAAGAACTAATCTAGAGACAAAGACGTCATCTAGCTGGGAACAAGCACTGAGAGGCAGTGAATTTCAGGAACAGCATCTTCTTTGTTATTGTGGAGGAAGGTTTTTTGAACAATGGCTTCTATGCAGTACTTGTGCTGGTGGTCTAACAGCTCCCGACACTACTGTACCCACCTTTGGCAGCTAAAAATACATTCCGACCTAATAGATTGAATATTTCAAGTTTAACAATAAGATGACACAGGTAGGGTCCCCTTCAGGACTCATTGGATTCTTACTTAGGAGCCTAAATCACTGGCACCTTCTTGAATTATACAGGTCTTTTACACTTGGGAAAGAAAGATAATAATCGCTTATCATGGATGAAGTACCCTATTTATAATACACAGGCCGCCTGCCTGACACTTTCATATTACGCCAGATTTCGAAGGACCCCATAGGGATGTGGTGTCACAGTCTGGTTACTGCAAATTGGAATCACTATAATTAACATCACCGTTTTAAACACATATGCCTGCGCATATCGCCTGGCAAATGCGGGGTGGGGGGCGCTATTCCAACACGGAAGAATGAATGTTCCCTCTGCAACAAGCAATTTCAACATCTAAATGTTAGATCTTCAGACTGTTTCCGAATAGGGTGACTCTCTCACGGGAAAATCCCACGGCGGAAGCGTTCCAAAATTCGAGCCTGCCCTTACTGGGAAGAAATACAAGAATGAAGCTTAAAGCAATTGCAGAACTGCACCACTCGGGCTCTGAAACCTCCTTGACGGCCGCAAAGGGCCCGGGGCCTGGACCCTGGGCAGGAAAAACATTTCGGTGCGCAGTGGGGCCGGCTCGGACTGCGAGAAGGAAAAGCCGCGAGTGGGAAGAGGAAGCCGCACAGGAGGAAGAGAGCATGCGAGGAGGCCGAGACAGCGAGCCGCCTCACCCGGGTCACCGGCGAGGACGCGCAGCTCTCGGCGACTCGTAGTCCTCTCTCAGCAGCCGGACGGACCTCGACCGTCTTGCAGTTACCATGACAACCGCACCTCACCCCCCCCCCCGGAAGTAAGCTGTGGAGCACCTGCCCAAATGTTCCGACTACAAACCTAAGGAATCACGGATTCTGAGCGGACACACATGGCTCTATTGCTCCTCTGTTCCGGGATTCTATGATCAAAATAGTGAGAGAGGGCCGTGTGTGGCGTCTGGCAGGGTATGAATGTAGTTTCGGGCCTCGACTCGCTCCGCACTCCGGTTCAGACGTACGTTCTCGGCCCCTTCGTCCCTGGGAGCGCGTTTCTTGCGGGCTGCGTGAGGTGTGACGCTGCGTCCGGGCCCGTGCGTTTCCGGTCTCGAGACCCTCGCTGGTCCGGTCTTTCGAGTGGGAGAGTCGCGTCAGTTCCCTTTCTCAGCAGCAGTGGCGCCTCGCGAACCCCGAAATGCCGTAGGTATCTTTTCCCTCGTGCAGTGCCGCTTTGAAGGCCCCTCTGTGAGCAAGAGGAGCAGCTAGGAGTCGGTCCTGTCTCCTTTGAAGTTTTCCCGGGCTTTTTGACGTTTGGCTCCACCCACTCCCAGGTGCCCAATCGCGGTCGCCCATAATTCTTTTCTAATTTGCTCTGAGGATTCTTATTTTCTTATTTAAAAAAAAATTGTTCTGGATTATCTTTATTTTTAATTTTAATTTTATTTATTTATTATTGGCTTTTTGAGACAGGGTCTTACTATGCAGTTCAGGCTGGCCTTGAGCTCACTTTTGTAGCCCAGGCTGGTCTCGAACTCGCACTGATCCTCCTGCCTCAGCCTCCCGAGTGCCGGGATTACAGGCGTGCGCCACCACGCCCGGCTGGATTATCTTTAAATTGCCATCTAACGCCAGGATTCTGATCGTTGCTAATTACTTTGATGGGATAGGCATTTTAGTAGGTACTTAGTCTTCTCATTCTTCTTCCATCTTAGATGGAGACAAGTAAAAACAGAGGTGGCTGCTCTGTAGAAACCTTTAAAAGTTCCTGAAGTGAAATGGGGGTGTCGGGCCCTTGTAAATTCTGGCTGCATCTCTTCTCCAGGTCAACTTAGGTCCTGCCCTCTGGAGTACCACTCCGTCAGTCTTTTCAGCGTTGAGTAAAACGCAAAGTAAAACAGGAAATAAGTGTATTAAATAGGACTTAACATGAAAGTGAGCCGATGTACAAAAATGATGACCAGTATTTGAGTCTTTATGATCTGTAGTATTGTGTTTAGCAGTTTATCTACATTTTCTCACTGAATAATACAACAGGACGTTAAGAGAAACCAGGCATCTGATATTGATGTCTTACACATAGATAGCAATAAATGCATGTTTGGGGCCAGGGAGATAGCTCAGGGGAGTAAGTGCTTGCCTGGCAAGCGCAAGGTCCTCAGTTCAATCCCTGGTACTGAAAAAAGACCAAAATGCTTGTTTTACTTTTACTTTTTTTGTTCTTGGTACCAGGGACAGAACTCAAGATCTTGTGCTTGCCAGGCAAGTACTCATTCCCTTGAGCTATCTCCCCAGCCCAGCTTTTACCTTTAAAAGACATAATTGAGGTTTTCCACTCCCCAGAATTAACTAAAATGTGCCCTTTCCCTGTTGCATGAGAAAAATGTATTCGGTTATCACATGTACAAAGCTGCAAAGATAATGTAACAAAATTCCTAAATGGAATATAAATAAAATAAACTAGTTGGTATTTGCCTAACAAATGGTGATAGTTCCTAAGCTAAGTACCTGTTCTGCAATAGAACTGGAGACCCAAAAACTATTAAAAGTAAAACTTCCTCAATCCCCATATTACATGCCACCCCAGCCCTGGCCCCACCCCCAACCTCTGAGCTGGCACCAAGACTCAGCATGGTGGCACACACCTGTAATCCCAGCACTGGGGATACTGAAAACAGGACAGATCACTATGAGTCCGAGCTGCATAGTGAGACCCTGTACCAAATGCATATATAAAGGAAAAAGAAGTAAAACTTCTTGACAACTATGTTAACATGTCAGTAAGTATCTGTTATATTAGAGTTTGAGGCAAATATATTCTGATAAATGCATGGTATTAAAGTTGGCATCTCACATATACCATATAGCAGTTTTGCTAAGTTAATGTTTATAAAGTGATTGAAAAGCAATTAACAGTTTAATAGGACATGAAGCATCATAGTTTTTTTTTTTTTTTTTTTTTTTTTTTGGCTTTTTGAGACGGGGTCTCGCTATGCAGTTCAGGCTGGCCTTGAGCTCACTTTTGTAGCACAGCCAGGTCTCAAACTTGCACTGATCCTCCTGCCTCAGCCTCCCAAGTGCTGGGATTACAGGTGTGTGCTGCCACTCCCGGCCCATAATAGCATTTTAACAGATTTCCAGTACTATTAGTAAACTTTTTATTTTTAAATGTACTAAGTCATGAGATCAGAAGGAGATTGTGTAGTAGTGTTATGGTTTATGTCTAGTTGTCCCCACCAAAGCCTCATGCAATCATGAGGCGGGGACTTCTAGAGTTTGAGGCTTGACTCATCATCCACTGGGATTATGTGTTTTAGTACTGATGGGATTATGGGTATGAGTATTTCTGGGATTATGGGTGTGGTCTAAGGTGGATAGGCTGAGGCAGAGAACCTAAATGTAATATAAAGAGAGACAGAGACACAGACTCACGCTGTTGCTCTCAGCTGCCCTGGTTGGTTGGTTTTCTCTGTCGGGATTGTTGCTGTTCTACCACCATGAACTGGATGCTCTCTGCCCTGTTCCACTCAGCCTTGGAGCCAGCCAAATATGGACTAAATCTCCAGTAACTGTGAGCCAAATAAACCTTTCCTTCCTTCATTTAGGGTGTCAGGTATTTGTCCCAGCAACAAGTAAGAAGTAACTAAGATAAGTAGTTACAAGGAACCATGTGAGGCAGAGAGCAGCAGAGACCACCAGGCTTATGTAAAGTCAAAATGGTGTGGAATTTATTGGGCCTGATATAGGCAGGCATAGAGTGAAGAGAACATCAGTAGAGAGCAAAGAGAAGCGTTTTTTTTGTTTGTTTGTTTTGTTTTTTTTTTTAACAAGGTTTGAAAAAAGGCTGGGGATACAATGTCAGAGTTCTCTGGCTATCTTGTGTCTCAGTGGATAAAGTCCTAGAGACATCCAGTGTAAATGTTTGGGTGTCTCCCATTGTCTGGTGTTTGGAGGATTCTGGGCTCCATCTTATCTTTTTATTGTTTACAACATCATGTGTTGGCCAAGGGCACTGGTCCTGAGTCGAGAACAATGCCTCTGCTGACATTGGTACTTCTACAGGGAATTTGGGAGAGTCAGATGTGAATCTGCTTTAGTCATGCTGACAAGTTTGTGTGAGGTGGAATCCTTTATAAAATGATGTTGAGATGATGGCTTTTGGTGTGAAATTACAGCTGAGTGTAACACAACCTTTGCCAAAGGGTGATCTGCATCAGACTTGAACACATTTGTAATGAATAATTGTGAAACTATAGATGACCTGAATTAATTTCAAATAAATAGAGAAGAGGTAATGTCCAGTGACAGATGTAGATGGTTGTATCTTAAAAACATGAGTAAAAGAATCAATTTGTAGACGACCACATAGAATATATTGTCTTTATAAGGCTTCAGGACAAGAGAAACTGTTACTTGGGCTTTCACGGGTATGTGATAGGATCATTATGGAGAAGCGTGCAGAAATGACAAAGAACAGAGTTCAGTTTCTGGGTGCCTTAGGGAAGCAGAATAGAGAAGGAACAAGAAGGTGTGTGTAAACCACCACACTGGTAAGACCTAGTAAATTGTAAGTTTTGATTGCTTATTTCTTATTGTACAATCTCATGATTTGTACTTTTTTAATTACTTAATGCACATGACATAGAATCTAAATTTAAAAGATTAAAGCTTTGGAGATTGCATATCTTAAGTTCTCATAATGTATAGTTTTCTCCACCTTCTTTTTGTTCTTTGGATGCTGTCTTGGAGCTGGGGAAACAAGCAAATTAGATCGTGATTGCTTGTGCTCTCATAGGGTCAGTCTTTGCTTGAAAACTCTTTCTGTGTACATTATACACTAGAGGGAGTGTCACTGCCCTTTCCAGGTGGAAACCATGACTTGTTTTCAGATTGCAAGTGGTAAAATCATGGACTTTGGGATATGGCAAACGAAGACTTGGTTCTTGGTTCTCTTAACTACTTGTATGGTTCCATTTTGTATTTACGTGACAATGAAATAACATAAAATTGTGTTTGATGTAAATATCCCTTTCTAGTCCTTTTTTCCTCCTGTGCTTTCTTGTATAAAGCTTTCTGGTACCATTTGCCGCATTGTTCCAATTAATGTCCACTAGCACTCTTAATTCAGCCAAGCATGCTGGATTTTTGTAGAAATTGACTTTGTTCTGTTCCAAATTATTAGTGAACTGTAAAGTTAGAATACTGAAATAGCTTTAATATTGGAACAAACTATTTGAGACACTTTCTCAGAGTGGACTCCATTCTGCTAGTGTGTTTATAAGTCCCAGAGTGGGCAGGCCAGATAGCTTAGCAGACTAAAACACCTGCTTAGGCAGGCACAGGGACCGGGTTTCAATCCCTGGCATGCTGTGCAGGTCCTGTCCCCAAGACACAGGTGACTGAGACTTGGCATGGTGGTGCACACCTGTAATCCCAGTGCTTGGGAGGCCAAAAGCAGCAAGGATCATTAAGAGTCTGAGCTGCGTACTGAGACCCTGTAGACCTTGTATTAAACACATAAAATAAAAATAAAAATAAAAATAAAGAAAAAGAAAATTCTAATCCTTAAAAAAAAAAAAAAAGTCTGAGAATTTTCGGAGGAAAATTTTAAAAGCTGCGTTTTTTTTTTTTTTTCTTCCGGTGGGACCAGGGTTCAAATTCACAACCTTGCACTTGCCAGGCAGGTACTTGTGCCACAGAGCTATCTCCCCAGCCCCAAGCTGCCTTTTTTTTTTTTTTTTTCCCATGATAAAAATGAAAATGGAGCCAGTGAGCTAGCTCAGCAGATTAGGCACCTGCTTAGAGAAGCACAAGGACTGGGTTCCATCTCCAGCACCATATGCTGCTCAGGCCCTGCCCACTGCGCAGGCCGTTCCCCCCCTCCCCCCCAAGCTGAGCTGGCTGAGTCCAGTCATGGTGGTGCACATCTATAATTCCAGGGCTGGGGAGGCTGAGGCAAGATCATTCCAAGTCTGAGCTGTGTAGTAAGACCATGTAACAACTACAATAAAAAGAAAGAAAATGATTATAAGCATATTGTGGATCTGCTGACCTATTATTTTATTTCACCTATGCTGGTGCCAGTGCCAAGTGCAATGATTTTTATTTTGTGGGTTGATTATGAAGAAACAGAGGTCAGTGAAATGATGTGCCAGGCCAAGTAAAGCTAGCCATTTAATAAATGTCCCTTAGATCATGGTAGATACTCTCTTTTTTTTTTTTTTCTCGAACTGGGGTCAAAGTCAGGACCTTGCACTTGCCAGGCAGGCACTTGTGCCCCTGATCTATCTCGCCAGCCCCACATGGCAGGCATCTTAAATGTTAACATTCTTAGTTCTATAAGAAATTTAAATATAATTCTTTCCTGTTTATAAAAGTGACATACAGTAAAGTACGCTATTCCTTTTTATAATTGCATAAGTAACTCCCCTAATATACCAACTGGGAATCCTTGGAAGTTTCCATTCTAAACGACTAGATTCTCTATCAGTTATATTTCTTGTTGCATTGGAAGATTCATAGGGGATTAAATATCAAGGACCAAACAAAACTTTCTGACCCGAAATCAAACTCTAAAGAGGTAAAAGGTGGGATTTCTTTAATACACACACACACAGAAATATATTCCTGTTGCACAGGACTGGCAGCTAGAGGCAAGGGAAGAGAATAAACATCCAGGACTTAGCAGGTAAGCTAGGAAAATGGGTAAAGGGCAGCCTCTGGCCTGCATCTCTTAACTAGTGAACAGGTTAAGTGTACATCCTTAGAGGACAGCAGCCTCAGTGTGTGCCCCTAGTTTTTCCTTAGTTAAAATCACCAAGGAGCTGAGTTGTGTCACTCAGTGGCACAGCAAGTGCCTGGAAAGCACAAGTCCTGAGTTCAATTTTGGAACCAAAAAAAAAAAAAAAAACACCTCACCAAAAGATCACAGAATGAGCCGGGCATGGTGGCTCACGCCTGTAATCCCAGCACTCGGGAGGCTGAGGCAGGAGGATTGGTGCGAGTTCGAGACCAGCCTGGGCTACAAAAGTGAGCTCAAGGCCAGCCTCAACTGCATAGCGAGACCCTGTCTCAAAAAGACAAAAAACAAAACAAAACAAGATCACAGAATCAAAGATACCCAGTCAGAAAAGGTAATTATCACAAGTGAAAGTTGTAACTCGTACTAACCAACAGATTTAGATGCCGAGGATTTTTCAAAGTGAATTTGTAAGTAATACCTATGAAATAATTGTACTAACATTTACAGAAACAAAAAATTAAAAACTTGAATCAAATATTGAAGAATATAAAAAATAGATATTTATTCTTACAGTTTTGGGAATTCAACCCACAGCCTCCACACCGAGCTACATGGCCAACCCCTTTTTATTTTTCACTTGAGACACAGTCTTACTAATCACTGAGTTGTGTGGCTTGGGCTCACATTGGTAATACTCTTGCCTATCTGCCAGAGCTTTAGGATTACAGGCATGAATCACCACACCTGGTCCCACCAGGCAGATTTTTAAACTGAAATCATTTAGTAGTTCTTTTTTTTTTTTTTTTTAAATTTATTTATTATTTTTATTCTTGTTTCAGAACCTTTGTTTATTCACTCGTTTTTATGGCCGGCTCAGCCCACCCCGAAGGCAGGGCTGGCGCAGCATGTGGTGCTGGGGATCGAATCACGGTCCCTGAAGCCACCCAAGCTTCCCCAAGCAGGCGCTTTAGACCACTGAGCCATCCTGCCGGCCCCAGTAGTTCTTTTTTTAAAATATATTTAGTACATGGTCTCACTACACAGACTGGATTCACTGATCCTGTTTTCAGCCTCCCAAGCACCGGGATTATAGGCATGTTCTACCACGCCCAGTCTCAGTTGCTGTCTCAGTGCCCTAGGGGCAGGGCTGGCACCACTCAGATTGAACCAGTGGGCCTACCCAGGCACTTAAACAGAGCTATGTGGCCTGGCCCTTGTTTTGTTTCATATTGTTTTGTTGTGTTGTGTTTGAGACAGGATTTCAGTATGTAGTTTAGGCTGGCCTTGAATTCATAGTGACCCTCCTGCCTCAGCCTTCCAAGAGCTAGGATTACAGATGTGAGCCACCACAGTTAGCTATTGGATAAGTTAGAAACAAAAGTAATTGTGAAAACAACTCTGTGAATGGAATTCCATGGGACTTGTAATTTTTTTTTTTTTTTTTTTTTTTTTTTTTTTTTTTTTTTTTTTTTTTTTTTTTTTTTTTTTTTTTTTTTTTTTTTTTTTTTTTTTTTTTTTTTTTTTTTTTTTTTTTTTTTAAATTTTATTTATTATTTTTATTCTTGTTTCAGAACCTTTGTTTGTTTATTCACTCATTTTTATGGCCGGCTCAGCCCGCCCCCAGGGCAGGGCTGGCGCAGCATGTGGTGCCGGGGATCGAACTGTGGTCCCTGAAGCCGCCCAAGCTTCCCCAAGCAGGCGCTTTAGACCACTGAGCCAACCC
>PVJA010005939.1:0-76221 GCA_004027025.1 Myocastor coypus
ATTATCATTTCTGTTGTATATTGCTAGGCCAATAAAGGGTTTTAGCGACAAAGAAAATTTAATAAATTTGATATGGAAATCAGAATTGTAATATCGTAGCAGGAATTCATAACACATATATAGACACTAGCAAGGTTATTTTTGATTGTCAACTGTTTATAATTGAATTATACCTGCTGCACTTTGGCCAAATTTATAAGGTATAACAAATAAGACAGAAGACAAGAGAGACAAAACTGAAATAATTTTGCTTACCAAATATTTCAATATCAATTGTTTATTGTTTAATGCTTCCTAGACATTTTCCTAAAACATGAATAATTCAAACTTAAATTTGCATAGTTAAATATAGAAAGAAGGGCTGGGGTATAGCTCCATGGTGGAGCACATGTTTAGCATGCTTAAGGCCCTGATTTATATATAAATCAGTCAACTGAAATATTTGAAGTTAGAATTTAAATTAGGGAGAAAACCGCAAAAGAGAAAAAGGCAATGCTATGGGTCTATGACAGCAAGGAGAAAGCTTTCAAGTAATAAGACCTTCTTTAAAGCTACTAAGTAGAACTTGTGTTGTGATATCCTCTTGGGAGTCATAGACTGTACTGCACTGTTCCTGATGCCACAAAAGCTCTGGAGGTGTCAGTTAGAATTTTCTATTTATTAAAATAATTGTGGTAAGTCCACAGTAAAAATAAAGTATTATGAAACAAAAATCACACCTTAAGCTGTGATGACAGATATTAAAATGACTGTGAGCATTTGAAGGAAAAACAGGATTACAGAAAAATATGTGAAAACAATGAAATAAAAACCTGTTCTCTGGAGAGTTACCAGATTTTAGGAAATGAGGGATAATAGATAAGATAATTGGGATGATGTAATATAGGGCCAATATCTGATTAGACTGACAACTTACGGAAGACTTTGCTCAGAGAAAATACAGTGGTCTACGGTGAGTCAATATTTAGTGCTTGTAACTATTCAATGAAGAGTGTTTCTGGAAAACACCTCCTAAGTAAAGACTACAAACATGGTAGGGACCACATTTGTTTTGTCTTTTATCAAGGCACGTACCATGCCAATGACATGTTAACCCTCAGTATGGTAATAAAATAAAAAGAGGTCATTTGGATGATCGCTATAGGGGCTAGTCCATACATAAATTCTGTTTAGGAAGGAAGATGTTGAATTTTTTAAACAATCTATACTATTATAAATATTCCTGATGTCCTCCCATTATGCCATTCTTTCAACTAAAAGGCAAAGCAAAGGAAGTAAATTAACAGGGTCAGTAATTGAATGTGTTAATAGATAAAATGCTGAATGAATGAGTAAAAGGACAGTTTTGAGTTTTCAGATGTGTTTGACCTCTCAAGGCCAGATGAAGTTGATGGTTTTTCTAGCAATACTCATATCTGAAATAGTGTCACGTTCATTTTTAGCTAGTACTCAAACAAGTTCATATTCTATACAAACGGAGAAAATGCAATTCATAATTGAAAAGGTATAAATATTTTATACTTTAAGCCATGAGGCTGCCACATCAACAAATATAATCCTTAGCAAATATGTCTTATGTTTATATTTATGAAATGCACACAACTGACACATAAGCCAAAAGAGAATATATATATATATATATATATATATATATATATATATATATATGCTTTGATTTACAAATTCCATTCTGGGAAACATTTATTAAATTAGAAACAAGAAAGGAATGCAAGCAAAATGTGCTTAGAATTCCAATTTATCTTGGACTTGGACTTGAAGTTACTTTCATGGTTGTTGTCAGAGTATTTTAACTGGCTGAAGTGTTCATCTTGCTGTGTTGTGTTCATTTTTTTTTTTTTTTTGTCTTTTTGAGACAGGGTCTTGTTATGCAGTTCAGGCTGGCCTTGAGCTCACTTTTGTAGCCCATGCTGGTCTCAAACTCACATCAATCCTCCTGCCTTAGCCTCCCAAGTGCTGGGATTACAGGCATGAGCCACCACGCCCAGCTGTTGTGTTCATTATTAATGCATTTTGAGCTACTCTTAATTGATAGTGATAAATTATAACAACTTAAAGGTTTCAGATTGAAAAGCAGTAGATAGTGATAGGTTGCAGAGGTGTAAGCACCTGTAGGAAGTTGTATGTTGCTCACTATGTTCTCAGACTTGCCCCAACCATCTGGTCCCATTTTCTTCTCCTCTCTAAGGAGAAGTAGGTCATACTTTCTAACGATGATTGGAACAGTATCATGTGTATCACGTGCTATGCTTGAATTTGATAACATTCTCATCAATACAAAGAGCCTAATGTTCTTCCCTTTGGATGTTGGAATTTGTAACTCCTTCATAATCAATAGAAATGAAGTCACATGAGTATCAAGGCTAGGCCATCAAAACCAATACAGATTCTAAGGGGTGACATTACTGTAGAAACCCTAAATTTTTACATAAGAAGTTCTAACTCAGAGGCTGTTACCTATGAGGAATCCCAAGCCATATATAAATGCCAGATGTAGATATTCATGGTGACTGTTTTAGTTGAAGATTCCTTAGATGGCCAATATCATCCGTTAAATATGTTAATAAAGATGCATCAGATGATTGTCCCCTAACTTTTAAGTTTTTCTGGTTGATCTCCGGACAGCATGGGGTAGATATAAACTATTCCCACTATAACCTTCCCAGTGACTTTATTGGCCAGTAATACTACTGTCTTAGTTACATTTTCCTTATTGCTGGGACAAAATACTTGATGTCGTCCTATTATGACATTCTTTCAACTAAAAGGCAAAGCAAAGAAAATAAATTAACAGGGTCAGTAACTGAATGTATTAATAAATAAAATGCTGAGTGAATGAGAAAAAGGACAGAATTTTTTCATATGAAAAGAATAGAGTTTTCAGATGTGTATGACCCAAAATTAAGGAAGGAAAGGTTTATTTAGCTCACAGCGACTGGAGGTTCCAGTTCATGCTCTACTGGCTCCAAGGCAGAAGGCAGCATTTCATGGAGGCAGAAAACAATGAAAATCAAAGGGAGAAGCAACAGCTATGGCATCTTGCAAGACTCTCTCCCTCCCTCCCTCCCTCCCTCCCTCCTTCCTCCTCTTCCTTCCTTCCTTCCTTCCTTCTTTCCTTCCTTCCTTCCTTTCTTCTTTCCTTTTTTCCATCCTTTTTTTCCTTCCGTGTTCACTGCAAAGTTTAGAGCTCCTCCAAGAAAGTGGGACCACCTATCTTTAGTCCCTTTATATATCCTTAAGGTGCTGAGTCACTCTAGGAAGGGCCCTCTTCTTGCACAGGATGTGTATATTTACAAAGTAAAAACCCTAGCTCTCTCCTGAGTCATTTAATTAAACTTCTAATCTTCTCAAGTAGACACAATGTATCAACTACAAGTACCTGGAACACCAGTAGATGTATTAATGCAGTTTTTAACAACCTGACTAGACATTTTCTTTCCCTCACTAGCTTCCAATGGAATTTGCCCTGGTAACTGACCATGATATAAAAATTACTAATTTCCCATTCATTAAGTCTATTTTTAAAAAGTTAAAATAACTTTCTTTGTAAATTGTTACAGAATTTAAATTTTAAATTTAGATTTAAAGCATTTTCAGAAACAATCCTAAATACTATGGCGTATCTCTTATGTGGAAAATACATGCCAAGAGTTTTTCTTGAATGTACTTAATTTTCACAATGACTTGACAAAGTGGCATTATTTATTTGCAAATAAAAAAGCCAATGTCCAGATAAGGGTAAGTTGCTTCTAAAAGTCAAAATGCAAATCGTGTAAGATTTTAATTTCACTACAAATTTTGAAATACACGTTAGCAAATGCCATTTCACTTAAGCAATAAACAGCAGAATGTAATGGCAATTCAAAATACAAAAAAAAAAAGTGAAGAAAGTTCTAAAAATAATCAGCTATGAGAATACTGTTAAGTCTTCTAACCCAAAAAACCTCAATCCATCTTGTTTGGAGAGGCACTAGAAGCCAAAATATGGGTCATTTTCTCTATGATCGTATGAGACCTTGTGCCAGAATTAGCCAATGATGTCACTCAAAACATGTGTAAGTTCAAGAACTTAAGGATCAAACAATGAAGAGACAGCAAGCAGGAAAGTTAGGAAACTTGGCAGGGGTAAAACCATGCACCTACATACATAAGATGAATTAGACAATGGTCCTAAGAGTCTCCAACAGGTTTTTGACACTGAGACTAGCAATGTGTAATACTAAAACCATGCTTGGAATGCTTGTCATTCTCGACTTGTAAATGTGTGCTGCTTCTAATGTAATTTCAATTATTGCTGTACTCCATCTCAAGTAAATGTTTGCTTTAAAAGAAAACAAAAAATGGTAATAAAATAGAATAAGAGTCAAGGAAAAATGCCATAGGATTGACCTGCTACAATTCTGTATATGCATAGATTTCTAAATTTCTGTGTAAAAATGTGTAACTTTTTTATCACATTCTATAGGGATTTATTATAATATCAATGGTTGATAGAAAATACCAATTCCATGTTAAGTCTAAGGTGTTTCACATTCAAAAGATGATGATGTTAAGCTCAAGTACCTATGTCATAGAGCAATATTAACACCAAGCTTATCTTATGGAGGGTTAAGAACTTAAATTTGCAGACCAAAAATTAGAGAAAAGGGTTACACGGATAGCCAATATTTTGACCCTAGCCCTTCAAGGTCAGTAAGGATTCAGGACACAAGAGAACTTGTACTGTAATTCAGTGGTGTCCCAAATTTTCTGTTCAAAGAGATTATGGGGCCACAGAGGAAAGGGATGGATGATGTATTGTGTGCCTAAGGAGAGTCACCTAGAGAGAAAACATTCTCTCAGGCTGTCATAGAGAGCAAACTGCTCAAGCAATGGCCATGACTCATCCAAATGGCTGGCACTGATAAAAGTTCTACAAAATGCTGTACATGGTTTTGAGGTAAATCCTGAGGGGGTTTGACTGACCTTATCAGATACAAAAGTTACATGTTCTGTTATATAAATCTTGATTTAACTGGGCCTTAACCACCCAGTAGGAAAGTTTAACCATGAGGCATAAAAAATAAAGTCAGATTAGTATGCTGAGCTGTAAAAGGCTGAAATCAACAGCTTCTGACATTGCTAGTTCTGCTGATAATCTACTATTACAGAATACTGGACTATGTATACAACTACTTTCTCTTAGTTCAATGAGAAGAAATATTTGTATCAAGAGTGTTTCGAAAAGTTATTTTTGCATCTTGTACTCTGAATAACTACTATGAGGACAACAATATGCATTTTATTAATTATTGTGGCTATCCTACTGATGCATTTTGAAAATGTCTCATTGTTCTTTCTTATGAAAAGTAATAAAAAATAAAAATTATGTAAGATAGTAAATATTAACCATTTTAAATAGCTGAATATTTGTGTGATCTAATGAATAACCAGTAGGTGAACTTAAATGAGGTTTATAAAAATAACTTTGCAGCCTGGTCATAGTTCCGATTCTAAAATTTTACTGTGTAATCTGCCTTCTAGACATTTGCAAAAATGACAGTCTTGCCTGCTAGCCTTACAGGAATCAGTTCCTTTCAGTAGCTTATATGGCATAGTTACAGTGAATTTAAGAAAGTAATCAAGAGTCCTGAGTTCCAGACTTAGATTGACCTGTGACATTTCAAAAAGAAATGTCTGAGCACTATTTTGTATGAAATTAAAGAGCACAGAAAAGATGTTTGAAATTTCTTCATTCTAATACACTTTAATGATATAATCATTTTCTGTATAAATTATCTCCATCTCTTTTTTATGTATTCCTTCTCTTTTAGCATTATAGAAAATATTTCCTCAATCATAAAATCTCTTATGAACATCTTGAGCATAGGGTTCTAGCATGACAATGTTGAAATATAATGAATTGCATTTTCATTATCTCTTTGTTCTTTCAGAGTAAACTGGGATGTTTGAAGGATCATTTCTTTATCTGCACTATCTCTTTACACCCTCTGCCAGAGAAGTTGGAGGGATGAATACATTCTTCCACTCCTATAGATCGATTGAATAATTTATCCAGTAGCTATACTCAACTTTAAAGGAATAGGGAAGGATTCAAAATGGCAAGAATCTAAAAAATGATGTTTCTTCAGAAGCGCCATAATCCATTGAATACTTTCAGATACATTTGAAAATCTGAATTTTTCTTTAAAGTAAAGTTAATTCTGCTGACCTTTTCCTCATGTTGGTTACTTGTTCAACAAATATCTTTTAAATAGATATTATGTGTTAAATCATGTCCTAGGATAGTGTGATAAACATAATAAACAAGAACTTTAGTCTTATAGAACTTATGTTCAAACAGAAATCTAGTACTACAAGCTCTGACATCTGCACTGGTTTTAAATGATTAAAAAGTCAGTTTTTTATGTAATGAATGCTTCTCTTCATCAAATCACCTGCCCCTCCTAATCCACCAAAACATACTGAAATGAACACGTTGTATTTCACTAATTATGCATTAAGGAAACATGCCATTAAAGTCCAGGCCTTCTGTCTGAGGATATATACTCTTCTCTCAAGTTCTTGGGATGGTTATTATCAGTAAAACAATCACTTCTCAACCCCTAGATCTATTTCATGATGTTAGAAAGTTACTCTCTATAAGTCATTATCTCATAGCTACCCACCCCTTCTTTGTAGATATTTTTGTGAATATTGAATGGTGTGGTATTTCCAGCCTTCTTCATATTTGCCCTGTTTTAAGAATAGTCAGTCTATAAGTATGATAGGGTGCCAGCTTTATGGCCACAGTACCCACCTGTTTTATGCCTCTTGGCCAGACCTGCCTCTCACTTGCCTTGGCATGAAGTTAGAGGAAGTAATACTGCTTGTTTGCTTCTTAGGAATTAAGGATTGAAGGAAGCGATACCGCCAGCCCCAAGTAGCACAAATGATAATTATATTGAAATGTCCTTCCTCTACCACCACTGTGAGAGTCAGGTAATATATTCAAGTTGCTTCTTCCAATTCTAGCCTAGTACATGGGATACAAAGGGACTAGATTTTTCACTTAAATTGTTTGCTTTGTGTACACAAGATGAATGTAAGTATTCTTAAACTATGAGCTCCATGAAAAGAGCTCATATTTCTCTGATAAGGAAGCATAGTCTTAGAAGGATGTTTCATATGGGGTAAGAGAATTGACAATGGAGTAAGCAACTTTTGAAAGAGCTGACCAGTTGTGTGACCTTGGTTACCCATTGGTATGGAGTAATAATAATAATTAACAATCTCATAAATTGTTGTAAGTTCTAAATGGACTGAGACAAAGTACTTAGAATGTGCCTGGCACACTGAAATCTCTAAATATTATGATACCCATTATTATTGGTATTATATGCTCCAAACCCACGTAGTGCTCACAGTATAGTAGACATTTAGTAAAGACTTTCATTTTTATTTATTTATTTTTTAATTTTTAAAAAAAATTTTTAAGACTTTCATTTTTAAATAAAAAGAAAGACCTTTTCATCCATTTGCACAAGAGCATCAGGGCATTGACTTGATGAGGCATAACAGCACCATCAGCCATGCAAACCTGTCATTTTCTCCTGGGTCAAGATCCACTAAGTTTGTAAAATTCTGAGTCAATTTCAAATTAAAAAAAAAAAAAACTAGACACTTCTATATTTCTAATCCTTTTCTGAACATGATATTTCAATTAATTTTATTTTAATTTATTTATTTCTAATATTATGGCCTGCTCAGCCTGCCCGAGGGGTAGGGCTAGTGCAGCATGTGGTGCCGGAGATCAAACCACAGTCCCTTCAGTTGCCTAAGCTTTCCTAACCAGGCGCTTTAGACTGCTGAGCTATCTCACTGGCTCTTAATTAATTTTAATAACCAAATTTCAGATTCATCTGATGGGCCATATGTTTCTTTTTGTTGTTCTTGTTGTCTTTTTCAGACAGGGTCTCATCATGCAGCTCAGGCTGGCCTTGAGCTCTCTTTTGTAGCCCAGGCTGGTCTTGAATTCACACCAATCCTCCTGCCTCAGCCTCCCAAGTGCTGGGATTACAGGGGTGTGCCACCACACCTGGATATGGGCCACATGTTTCTAAATGGTATTTTTATTCACATTTTCATCCCTGGAAATGGTTATTTATAACAATTAGTTATAGTTGGCCACATGACAATTTGCCAAAACAACTCTTTGGTATTGTTTTTAAACAGGCTATGGCACATAGCCTAAATTTTTAATAATCTTAAAATTGTAAATTTTTAATCTTTTTCTTCTTTATGAAAAGGCAATTGATGTCTTTTATAATTTTTAGAACAAGAATAGTACTGCTATATGTGATTTAAGTATATTGAAGTACAACAGCTAAGTGAACAGAATAGATGCCAAGAGTTATGGTGCGTACTAGATGTCTCCCTGCAAAGGCTTCCTGTGGTCATATGCGGGCTTTCAGCAGTAGCTGAATCTAGAGTGTAAGACTTTGGATTAAGGACATGATAAAGAATTAAGGGTGTGTGGCAGTAGATTAGTTCGCTAGTTGGAAATACATAGCTCTGGGTATGGATAACAGAAGACCCATCATGGTATGGTTGTGGCTGCCTTACAGCCTGGATGGAACATAAAAGGGGAGAAGGAAGGCAGACGTGTTGCCAGGGGAGACTTCTCAAAACATAAGCTGGATGTATACATTCCATCACAATGGGTAACTGATAAAATCCTTTAATTTATATCTGATGGCAAGTGTCTATTATGACTTATTTCTTACCATTACCATTCACTAAGAAAGTATTTTTCAAAGTTTGTGTCTGTTTTGGCCAGTCTTCCACTTCTTCTCAATCTAAAGCATATCCTAAGAACTGATATAATCTAAAACACCTGTTTGGGCCATAAAAGAAAGGTTTCAATTTGTTTAGCTGGTATTATGTATTCTGGTACTCTAGATATTGAGAACATAAATATTTAGTTGTTCTTAATTACCTTTTCCAAAATGAAAAGTGAATGATCATGATTTACTGATGACCAGAATAAGAGAGCTTTGCTGTTGTGTGTTGTTTCTAAGAACTAGAACAACCTCCGCTTTCTATCAGAGGTGCTCATAAGAGCTGAAGCACCTTTACTCCCACCCTATTGTATAATTTCCTGCAGCTTCTAAACTGGGAGGTAAAGGAAGGCCACCAACAACCAGAGATGCAAATGCGGTGATGCCAGAAAGGTGCATACTATAGAGAAAAACTGGTATAGGAAGTCAAGTAGGGAAAAGGTCCCTGGGATCAATCTTGGTGTTCTATCGCCAGAAATTAGGTATTTAAATATTTGTGACCTATAAAGAACTTATTCCAGTGCAATATATTGGTTTAAATTAATGAAAACATATTTTAAAACTTTTTACACTAACCAAAAATACTAGCGTCAAGTGTCAAATACCATGGAATCATGTCTTGTGAATGTTTTATATTCTCGATATCACCATCTTATTCTTTAAAAACATATGGGTATGACTGAAGAAATTGTGGCTTAGTGTGATTGTTGACTTTTCAACTGTAAGAAATAAGTAATGATCCAGAAACCAAAGGGGACACTACTTATGATGTGTTAAGAGCTGTCACTGTGTTGCTCATGTATACAATTAATAATGAAATAACAAGTTGGAGATACCAAATTGTTACCCACTGTGATACTAATAGCTGAAGATTATTTCTTTAATCCATTTAAGAATAACATAGTGTAACATTTAAACATCAGACATATTCCAGTGGACATTTGCATGGGCTCAGTTAGCAGAGTATAACATAGAAAGCTTCATATTGTTTGCTGTTTGAGCCAGACTTAGATGAATATTTGACATTTGGGAAGGGGACAGGAGAGGTTTGTATTTTGTTTGTTTGCTTGATTATGTATAGAGAGATAACATAATTTGGCTTGATGTTTTTGGAAAATAAAATGATGGAAATTTTCTCTGTGTCATTAGACAAGCAAAGTTATTACTTTGTGATCGTTAAAAACTGTAATGATATATTTTCTGGATTAGGTTCATTCAGATACCTGGCCCTGGAAAAATCTTGCATAGAGATGTAACCATCCCATTCCAGATGTCCTGTGTTGTACTATTGCCATCACATGTGTCTCTCAAGGTGCTAAGTAATCTATTGGTCCTGCTGAAGTGGCACATCAAGGGGGATGCAGACACAGAGCGACGGGATGGAGGGGTGATGACTGTAGACCAGGCCATGCAGGTGTCACTGAGAGGCTACATTGAGACTAGGAGGATCCACGCCCCTGAAACTTTTCCGGGCTTACTTCCACGCAGAATTAAGTGGCCTTGGTGTGGGTGGACAACTTAACTGGAGAAGCAGATTGCAAAATGTCCTCAGTCTGCCACATTGATCGAAAGCAAATGGTGGTAAAGAAGCTGTGACTGTTAAAGGTGAACTTCTATCTGTGTGGGGTTTTTTTTCATTTGACATGTTGTGGAGGAAAAATATTCATCCTTGACAAATGTGTTCAGAAATATTCCTGAGGGTTCAGAAAAATAAATCTATCTCTTCCGTATTTAAAGAAAAAGAAGTGCATTATATGTACTAAAATATTCTAAGTAAAACATATGCATAATGAAAAGTCAATGAAAATGAACAAGTGTAAATGACAGGTACCAGGAGTGAAAATTAAAACATGATATAATGAATAAATCAAGTAATATAAAGGTGTATAACAAAGAAACACATGACCAGTTGAAAAAATATAGTCTTGACTTTAGGCATTGCTGGACTTTAGAGAGAACGGCAGTTACACTAGGGTTAGACAGAAAGGAATGTGCCAAAGTGGGGTGTGGATGGTGTCCAAGGAAGGTTGTACAGTTCTAAAGTGCATAGAAGCATGTTTCAAGTAGACGGAATAGCAAAAGCAAAAATGCAAACATGGAAAAACAAAAGTCAGGAAACAATAAGGAAAATAACTTTCTCTCTGAGAAAATAAGAGATAGTCTTAGATACACAGAAATACTAAGGATGCCAGAACTTTGTCCTTTTTCTACTACGATAGTCATTGCTGGTTTGGGGTAGCAGCCCATTAGGCAAGAGATCTGAGTACTGGCAGGCCTGCTTGATTCAGGCCTGGGAAGTGTGAGCACCTGAACCATGGACCGATGGCAGGGGGCCGTAGGAACGAACAGAAAGTGGTTACAAGGAACATTGTCCCTTAACTGGGGTTGAAAGTGTGGACAAGATTAGTAGAGTCAGACTTCGTGTAGTTCATTTAGACCTTGTGCGGTTATTGAGCGGACTAGATCATGGGAAGGTTGAATACAATATTAATAGAATTAGTAGGATTAGTAGAATTGGAGTGGGAGTGAAAATGACCATCTACAAGCTGAATTTATTTATTGTTATTATTATTATTGTTGTTGTTGTTGTTGTTGTTATATGGCTGGCTCAGCCTGCCCTAGGTGATGGGGCTTGCACAGCATGTGGTACCAGGGATCTAACCTCCGTCTCTGTGGTTGCCTAAGCTTTCCTAACCAGGCGCTTTAGACCACTGAATCATCTCGCCGGCCCTAGAAGCTGAATTTAAAGAGCTGAGACAAAATGAAATTTAAAAAAACTCATGAAAACTTGGAACCTGTATAAATAACAGATGCAGAGACCAGAGCTGAGTATGTGGGAGTAGATGTGGGCTTTCCAGTGCAGAAGAAAAGATGGTCTAAAACTGACCCTGAGAAAAGCTCTCATGGACCAAACAGAAGGAGAAAGACAATAGACATCCTTTCCCCACTTCCTGACACTCACTCTCAAACCAGCCTCCTTCGTGCCACGCAGAGGAGCAGACAGAGACGAAAATGAGAGTGAGAAAGAGCATGATTTCCCTCTTCAGTGCTCAGCTACCAACTGGTAGGACAACTCGAAATCATTAATTGGGCCAGATGGTTAATGTTGTTTAACAGTACAATTAACTGATAAATAATTATAGAGGACTTTATAAATATAAATAGATACATAAACGTTTAAAAATCACATACAACGCAGAAGCCTATTTTCAGCCACATTTTCATATTAGAGTATTTTATTGGTATTTGAGGAGGGAAGCCAATGATATGATTAGATGCCACCATTACAGACTGTATTTAGAAAATATAGCAAAATGATTGGAATAAACAAGACAAAATCAGTCTCACTAGGTTGAACAGTGTAGATTCATATGGAACATCTCCTTCACAAGCAATAAGGACCAGTGACACAAATACCAACATGTTTAATTAAATACTAACTGAACACTTTTTAAATGTATTTAGGACAGGGTCTGCAAGGTCTCACTACACAGATCGGACTCATAGTGATTCTCCTGTTTTCAGCCTCCTAAATGCTGGGATTACAGGGTCACTACTATACCCAGTCTCAATTGCAGTCCAAGCATGCCCTGGTGGCTGGTCCAGCATGGCAAGGCCCGAGATCGAACCCCAGATGTTGCACTCTTCCTAAGCAGGAACTTTAGTCCACTGAGCTATTTGGCTGGCCCTGACTGAACACTTTGTAATACTGACTAACTTCATTTTCCCTACATATGTATAAGACAAAGAATCAATCAAATAGAAAAACATAAAGGACATGGAGTACGAGAAAGAACTTCAAAATAGGGACTCTAAGGAAACCACTACACATAAGTAGGGTCTAGTAAAATAATGGTAAAAATTTATGAATTTAGGAAACACTTGACATTTGTCACTCACCTACTGTATAGCAGTGCATGAAAAAACCAATGCACAGTTTTCACACACAAAGTTGTATGCGAAACTTGTTCAATGCCATGCACATAGTAAATGGCAGAGTCGGGATTCAAATCTAAACAATATGGCTCTACTCCCTGCTGAGAGAAATCAGGGACAGGTTTTGTGACCCAAATGAAATGAAGTCGACACTGCCCTCCTTCTTCTCCCTGCCTCAGAAAGATAGTGGATGCAGTGGCTGGAGCTGTGACAAACCCTTTGGGACCATCGTGTCAGGAGCAAGATTGAGGCTAAGAGCTCAGCCCCACTCTTATGAAGCTACTTAGGAGTTAGCATCATGCACCTCTGGATTTCTTGTTATGTGAGAAAAATATTACCCCTCCCCTTTTTTCATATCCACCAGCGTCATATTTCAATCTTACTGAATACATAAGCTTACTAATAAGTTATCAGTCATGGAGTGTTTGAAGTAAACCATACATTATTTGATGTTTTGTGTATGCTTAATCAGTTTATTCCCTTTATAGTTCTGTAAATCAGGCAGTTATTTTTCTCATTTCATAGATTAAAAAAAAACTGAGGCACAATTTTATCCAGCAGTCCAGGACCACACAGCTGACATGAAATTTAAATCTGTCTCCTAAAGTCCCATCTTCAGCAAATGATATTCTAAATACTGAGACACTAAAATCATTTCAATTAAAATCAGGAAATAAGTAGGGATTTCTACTATGTCAAGTTTTTATTGCTGTATAACGTTAGATATTCTAGAGCATATGTTTCTTCTCAGAAACACTGTTAGGAAAAGCAACTCTTTATTTTGTGTGATTGTTGCCTATACAAGATATTTGACATCTCTTTTTCCCACAGTCCTAGTTCAAGGACTCTGTCGATGTACTGGCAACCAAAAGCACCCTCCACATTTCTCCCTAGGGAAGCACTCTAACTTCATAAGAAACATACCCACTTGTGAGGTAGGAGACTATTCTACCTTGCACCAAGCCTAGGTTCAGTACTGAGCCCTGAAAAATAAAATAATAAAATAGCAAGGTATTTATTTCCACAATACAGCTGGCAAACTTTCTTTCTCTATAGACTCAAAACAGTAAATATTTTAGGCTTTGTGGGACATAGAGTTTTGTTCGCTCTCAACCACAGCTACTGCACCCCAACATTATTGAATGAAATCAGTTATAGAGAACTCATAGACAAGTGTCCTTGTATTCCACCCGAACTTTTCTGGTTCTATTTTAAAGATGAGAACCCTGAAACACAGAGAAGTAAAGTTTGCCTCAGGTTATTCAACTAGTAGATGGTACATTTGGATTGGACACATTGGTGGAACTATTCCAGAGAGTATCCTCTTATTCACTACATTATTGCTTTCTCAGATTGTAGATGGCTTTCTCCCAGTGAAAGGCAGATTAAGTGCCTCAGAGAATTTTCCACACTCCAGGATCTGGCCTTCTTCATCAGCCTTGTGCTGGTTGCTTCTTTTTAGCAAGGGGCCCTGCAGACCCTGCCCCCTTGACTGCCTAGACCAACGCTAACAAGCACTTGCTTTATGCTTAACCTGCCTCGTGTTTGGCTCTAACACACAGCCGTCCCCAAAGCTCTGCCCCATTAAGATTCTATTCAATTAACCAGTAGGACTGTACTTTAGTGTCTTGCTTACTTTTCTTTCATTGCTAAGACAAATTACCCAACTCCTAAACTTAATGCAGGAAAATATTATCTAGCTCACAGTTTGCAGAGGTTTTAGTCCATAATTGAAGCTGGCTCCAAGACAAGGGTGGCATGGCAGACAGGCGACAGTTCATGGAAGGGGGGAAGACAAGAAAAGCCACTAGAGCAAAATGAGAGGAGCAAGCTTCTTTTCCTTCCTTACATGGTATGTAGGCTATCTGTCCTACAGTGGGTGTAGAGCTTATACCCCAAATCCCAGCACTAGACAATGAACCAATCACAAAAATTTAGATTCAGCTACCTCCAAAAAGCCTTCCCCCATGACCACATAAAGCTTTCAGGGAACATGTAGATGCAAACCTTAACATTTAGTGGCCTGTAACTTTTTACTTTGCATACCTCTAAATCTCACTGAAGGGAGCAAAAATCAACTGTTAGCTATTGAAGTTGGCAGAAATAGAAAGCTCTTATCTCACAGTCTGGTATATAGAAGAGCTCTATAGTAGTAAACAGTGATAATGAAAGATTTTCAGTATACTACTGGTCCAGGCGTCAACATGCATGTAAATACAGGAAATGCACTAAGGTGAACAACACCCAAGTCAAAATCATGGTGCTCGGAGCTGAGTTGAGGCTGTTGACGCAGAATATCTCAGTCTGGGTGTTTTAAGAAGCAAGACTGTTGGTAGTCTAGAAGGGGTCAAGGCGGTCAATTTACCTACCCAGGAGCCAGACAGAGGAATCCCACTCCAGAAGATTGCTGATTGTGATACAGATCAGTGAGCATTTTACGGCTCATCAGTAGCTAAGATACAACAGTCACTGACACCAAAGGTGGGGCTTAGCTGCTTTCCTTCTCTCCTAGCAGGTAGGTGGGGGACTTTAGCAATAGTGAAAGAGATAGCCTGTCACAATCAGGAAAACCTATTGCTTTTCAAGGAGAACTAGAATAAGCTGGCTTTGACATTTTCTACTTTTTGTAAGAACACACTTTTACGTTTAACAAGCTCACAGATTATATTCTCTTCCAACTTTTTTTTAAAAAGAATTGACTCATTTTGCATTGTTAATTATAAGATAAATTTTTCTTAAGAATTTGAGTGTAAAATTTAACTATACTTGTGATAAAAACGTACATTTAAAATCTCATTCTTTTATTCAATAGAAATAAAATTGTTAGGGAATACATAGTTATAATATTACTTTTCATCTATCCTTGTCACCATTTCATATCCTCTCATGAAATGATTTCTTCTTAATAAGCACAAAGCAAATATGAGGTTGAGATAGGTAAATAACTTGCCTAATATCATTAGCTACCAACAGCTCAATTATGCTGTGAAGTGTCTATAATTGTCGTGAAGCTTCAAAATGGTTATCATGATTCTATTATGTATACAATTCATTTAGATTGCATTAATTATACAGATGTTTAATGAAGCAGAAGGATTGCTTTCCATTTTCACAAGTAGAGAAAACAATCAAAATATTTATATGCATATTATATATTTTGTTCTGTTGATATTCATGAAATAATTCATTTACTCAGGTAATATTAGAACCTTGGCATGAGAGGGACAAGATAAGCCAAACATAATTTTTCCCTTTTGGGTTTCTTGTAAGGGTAGGTCCTTTTTTCTTTTTCTTTTTTAATTTTGGTACTGGGATTGAATCCAGAACCTTTATACTAAATGACATCCTCAAACATTTTCTTATTTTGTACTTTGAGACAGTGTCATGCTAAGTTGCCCAGACTAGACTTCTACTTGGAATCTTCCTGCCTCAGCCTGCTGGGGTGCTACATTTGCAGCTATACACCTCCACACTCAGTTGAGATAACTCTACACAATTTGGTAATGTTTTCCAAAGAGTGAACTACTATTTTTAACAATATTTAGTAACACCTATAAAATGGTTTTAAAACCAAGCCCCAACTCAAGAATTCACATCCAAAGATGCTTGGGTAAGTGATTTGAATATTCTATGCCTCAGCCAATTACTTCATAGACTCAGCAGTAAGAATTTTAAAAGTATTATGTCAAGTACATACACCGCGCCTACTCCAAAACTGCTACTATATAAATATTTACATTGTCTATTTTCTTATTTGGAACTTCAATCTGAGATGCATAATAATAATGCTTAAGATGACCTATATAGTATTGGAGAGTTTTTTCTCATTCAAATTAAAAAAAATAAGTGCAAGGTAACCTTATGAGCTAGACTGTAAATCCCTAAGCACCAATTTTGAGGAGTATTTTCCCATGTGATGCAGCTTTGAATGGTGTAATAATGAAAGCTGCGTGTCTTAGCTACTTTTCACTCATTGCTAGGACAAATACCCAACACTGCAATTGTTGGGACTTTGGCTACTCTTAGAGATGGGCTAAAATGCTTTCTGCGAAAAGGGTTGTATATGATGACCTTTGGGGGTCCCAGGGCGGAATGTTATGGTTTGTATCTAGTTGTGCCCCCAGAGCCTTATGTAAATCATGGGGCTGTCCATCACGCAGCTCAAAGGGCGGGGCCAAATGATCAGGGTGGGGCTTGAGTGGGCGTGGCCAAGAGAGGTGCTAATCCTTAAACTGACAGCACGTGCTCTCAGAGGTCTCTCAGAGGTATGGAGTGAACCCTCCAGAACACAGTGACATAGAGTCTCGAGGTCTTGCTATGTAATTCAGGCTGCTTTAAATTATGAAACCTCCAGTAGCTGTGAGCTAAACAAATTTTTCCTCCCCTAAGCTTGTGTGTCAGGTATTTGTCCCAGCAATGAGAGAAAAGTAACCAAGACACTGTGTTTATGTTTCAAATTGTTATTAAAGTCGCTGTGATGAATGACCCAACTCTCACCATAGAAAAGCAATACAGAAGCTAAGGAGGACTGAAGTATTTAGATTTTTAGCTAGACCAAAGGAGGGTCCCAATCTTAAAAAAAAAAAAAAAAAAAAGGAGGATCCCAGGCAGAGCGTGAAGAAATGTAAAGTAAAGCAAGTGTAATATGGCAAATGAGTGTCTTTGTTCTCTCTGAGATTTCCCTCCCTTTCTCTCTCATGCACACCACCACCCAGCGTGGACCAGGGCACATTGCACCTCACACTCCAACAGGGAAACCTGTGTCAGAACAAGCTTCCTTTGTCAAAGATAAGATGGCAGAGTGTGTTTGTAGTTTTGTCTGCATCTTCGTATATCTATTTGCCATTTGTATTTCTGAGGAGTATATATTCATCTCAGAAGCCCATTTTTGGATTGGATCTTTGGGGGCCCAATTATTAAAAATTCTTTTTATGTTTTAGATAGACAGCCTTTGTCAGCAAGGAGTTGGCTATAATTTTTTCCCAGTTCGTATTTTTTTATTCTGTTCTTAATTTTTTTTTTTTTTTGATGTGTAGAAACTTTTCAAAAAGATGACATCCAGGGCTCATCAGATTAAAGCACCTGCTTAGGCAGATGCAGCAACCGGGGTCCAGTCCGTGACTGGTATGCCATGACCCCCGGGGGTGCTGAGACAGTAACTGAGACTGGGCATGGTGGCACACACCTGTATCCCACCGCTTGGAGGACTGAAAACAGGAGAATCACTGAGTCTCAGCTAGGTAGTGAGACCCTGTATACCCTGTACTAAATACAAATAGTAAATAAATGGAGCCAGCCAAATTGCTCAACAGACTCAGGGGTTGGGGTTCAATTCCCAAGCCTGCCATGCAAGCCCTGACCCCAAAATGCACTGAGATGGCAACTGAGCCTAAGCCTGGTGATGCGCACCTCGAATCCCAGCTCTTGGGAGGCTGTAAACAGGAGGATCAGTACAAGTCTGATCTAGTAGTGAGACTCTAAAAACCTTTTAGATCCTTCCCTAAAATAATAAGGGAAAAAAATGAGATCCAAGTTAATGATTCTTTTTTTTTTTAAGACTCTAAAGTAGTAATTTAAAGATAGCATTAGGAATGATACAAAACTTCACTATACAAGGTAATAGGAATTCAACAATGGTGCTGCATTGCATGATGTTATCCTCAAATTAGTTGTTTAGGTTACCAGCTATAAATACACAAAATTAGTTTCAAAAAATGTTGTAAGAAATTAAAATATTTCCTGTGCAATTTGTTTTTTGTCATCAATTCTCTACCCACCCCTGTCTTTAATGTTTCTATCTACATGAATATACATTTCTCAGATGAAGAAATACAAATGGCAGATACTATATGAAAAAATGTTCAACATCATTGGTCGTTCAAGAAATGCAAATTAAAACAATCCTGAGGTACCATCTCACTCCAAAAAGAAAGGTTGTCATCAGAATCAACCAATAACAAATGCTGGAGGGGAAAAAGGAACCCTTCTCCACTGTTGGTGGGAGTGCAAACTGGTACAACCACTATGGAAATCAGTGTGGAGATTCCTTAAAAAACTATGATTCGTGGTGCCATTCAACCCAGCTATTCCACTTCTGATATTTTTCCAGTACTGAAAATATCTTACCACAGCAATATATGTGCACCCATATTTGTAGCAGCTCAATTTGTCATACCTAAATCTTGGGGGCTACCCAAATGCCAAACTGAGGAATGGATAAAGAAAATGTAATATTTTTACACAATACAGCATTATTAAACTACAATAACTTTGGGGGAGCAGCACCAGGGTTCAAACTCACAACTTTGCACTTGCCAGGCAGGCACTTGTGCCACAGAGCTATCTCCTTCCCAGCCCCTATTCCACTAAGCTATTTCCCTGGTCCCTCCAGCCCCTATTAAGCTATAAATAAGATAAACTTAAGATTTTTATTGGTAAATGGATAAAACTATAGTCCATACTCTTCAGTGAAATAAATCAGACCCACATGTACAAACATCATGTTGTCTCCTTAGTGTGAGATCCTTAAATGGTAAATAAAATCTAAAAGGTGAAATCGATATTGTGTAAAGGAAATGAACCTGTTCAAAAGGAAGGAATTACTGAAATAAGAAGGGCAGGAGAGGAAGTGGAGGGAAGAGATTTATCTATGTCTATAAGAAGGATGGTTTGGACAACACCTATGCTGTGGATTTTTGCTCATATATTGGAAGAAGCTGCTAACATTTAATTTGTTTTTTTCTTCTTTTTTCATTTTGTCTCTTAATATACTGTAACTTTTTTCTTGCTTTTTCCAATTTTGCATGCATATATTTGGTAATCTGAACAATTCATTTGAAGACAACACTACGCAATAAAACAAATAATGTCAAATTGATATTATTTTGTTCAGTGAAATTCCATATCACTTCTAAATTTTTGTTTTTTTATTACTGTTTTGTATTCTTTTTAAAAATAATAAATAAATAAGAAGAAGCTTCCTGCGAAGAGGTTTGGCAAATGCAGTTACCCTGCTTCTTTTCACCATTCTACCAAACCAGAAAGTGCTACCCAAAACTCCTGCTTTCTTCATGTATGACAGAAACTGTATGTACAAGAAAAATGGCTCCCAGCAAATCTTCAGCAGGCAGCTGTTCTTATTAGAAGTTCTACCCTACTATGCCTCTATGGCACAAAGTCTTTAGATGGATCAGCATTGATATTTAAATCCTTTTGGGATGGCACTTCATCCACAGACTAAGAGTTGATAGCAAGAAGAGAGAAGAAAAGAAACATATGCAAAAGACTCACTGTTGGGTTGCTCGGCTCCTTCCACGTTTTGTGGCAAGACTCAAAGAAGGGGCATAGGAAAGAGAGAATGTAGAGGCAGGAAGGATCTACTTGGCTTGTTGTGGTAACACAGACTTTGCAAGAATGTGTACTTACATGATTCCAGATTCTAACATTTTTGTATCTCTTAATCATCCAAAACTAGCAAGACTTTAGTCTCCTTTTTAATAATTTTTATAAAATTGTACTAATGACTTGCTCCTTTTTCCTTTGATTTACCCTGATTACTACAAATCTGATCTTATTTCTAGAAATAACCTAACCTGCTCAGAAGGAGTATCTAGTTTAGCTTGATCTTGCTGCCAATGTCTTCCTGGCAAACCTCCCTCCTTTGAGCATTTAAAAAATTCTCTGAAATAGAGAAATTTGATGTGAAACTATGCAAGAGTGGACTCTTGAGTCTGACTCTAGTTTCATCTTCCATTCCCTGCCCCAGTCTGCAGAATCAGTGCCTGGGAGCTGCGTTGCCAAGAGACAGTTGGTAAAAAATAAACAAGGATAAACTAATGTTTCATGAACATGCTGATTACACCATCAGCCTCAAATAACTAACTGTAGTCTGTAAGTTGCAAAAAAAAAATACTAAAATGTGATTTTTCTTTTAGGTGGGAAATGAGGAAGGATGAGGCACTAGAAGAGGAGGAAAAAGTGATGTTGGAACATTTAAAACGAATTTGCACCACCCCGAATTCTTCTGCCTCAGCTAACACAGAGGAACAGTAATCTACAGAAAAACAGCAACAGCTTTATTTTAGGAAACAATCCCATGTAATGTAGTAGGGTTTTTACTCTAGTTGGAATGAACCGCAGATGCGTTGTGAGGCATGAAACCAATGACTGAGTAATCCCTACCAAAAAAGGAATACAGCATAAAGAAAAAGGTGCTCCATATTTTTATTTTAAAAATAATTGCAAATGTTTTCCTTTCCCCAACTCTCGCTTTATATGATAAAACTGCTGCCATCTCGTGTTCCCTTTGAATTATGTTTTCCTCCTTTCAGTCTGAAAGTATCTATGACAGCAGGCAAAATGTTCGGGAATCTTTTCCCTAAGGATTTCTTTTAATGCAACATTTGGATGTTATGTTGAATGGAGTCACTAAGTCCTCTGAGAGTCATCTGAAATTTTTAATTTAATGTTGTAGTTGTAGTCTAAGTCTAGGTGTTATCTCTATGCCCGCTATTGCCCCATATAACCTCTTCTTTCCCCAGTGTATCGTAAGCACAGCATCAAAAAATATTCTTTTTTAGCTATCAACTTCATCACATCCCTACTTCTGATGATTTTCAGTTCTCCTGCTAAATGTGATTAAACTGTTACACAAGAACCTTCCAGTGGTTTGAGGGCAGGCAGTTGGCCCAAGTCACATGCTTGCTACCATTTTCCTAACCAGAAGCAACCTTTCTGCCAAAACTGTGCTCTTGAGTAGTTCCTGGAGTCTCAACACAAACACAGCTCATTATCCACAGTGTCTGTTGCCTTGCTCATTTTCAATACATCCACTTATACGCACACACACCTGCACAAGGGAAGCAAAACGTATTCTACCACTTGTCTGCCAAGTAAAATTATAGATGTTTATTATACCCTTCCTGTCAGAGCTTGACATTAGATAATAAAGATCTCGAAGAGCCTTAGGTATAGTGTGAAGTCTCCCTTTATAAAAAGTGTAATTAAGTACACCCTGAATGTTTACATTTCAAAACATTTATTACATTAAAAGATACTTTCATTCATCTTCCCCAAAATACTTCCGCTTTTCTAAGAGGGACTTTGCTAAGACATCTTGTTCTTGCTATGTTCTGAAGCAGTTCTGGAAGTACTCTTTTTGTACATATCTTTTGTTATTTTGTCATAGCTGTTTCTATGACCTGCATGGATTCAAACTGCTTATCTTTTATCCTCATAGTGACACTGGAGAAGAGCTAGAAGTTGTGTGGTTGCAGGCTGATGAATAAGATGGGAGAGGGTACACTGTGATGTTCTGGATAGAAAAAGCCATAAACATTTGACTAATGATATATGACCTTCATCATACATCATTATTTGCACTATAAACCCCATATCTTTTGATCCCTTTTTATGACCCCGTTTATGCCTACTACCCTGTTATTCACGAGGTGAGAATTTGATTAAAAGGCTGCCAATGAAAGGAGAAAGCAAAGAGGCGACAGTTGGACAACCTGCAGGCTGTCTGGGAGAAGCCTCATGTCAAGGGCTATTTTAGATCATAGGACAGCAAACATCATGCTTTCTGATGTTCTTAGATGTAGCATAAACTCTCCATGCTCCCACATTTTGGGATTTTTATAAAGTATTTATAGGCTAGATGATTTCTAAAGCAAAGTACTCTTGTGCATTTTTCAAATGGTAAAAGTTTAGAGTGCAGAGGAGGCCACCTTAGAAAATGTCTTGCATTCATTCTTTAAATAAAAAACTCATAAATGGACATGTAGCAGCTGCCTGCCAAATAACACATTTTATTTTTAAAGAATGTTATTTAGTTGGCCAGTATGATCATGAACCAAGCTTTTTCAGATATGATTGAAATAATTTCTAAAGGCCTGCCAAATAGCTCAGCGGGTTAAAGCATCTGCAAGCAGGCTCGGGCTGGGGATTTGATCCCTGGG
Organism: Myocastor coypus; assembly: GCA_004027025.1. NCBI lineage: Eukaryota > Metazoa > Chordata > Mammalia > Rodentia > Myocastoridae > Myocastor > Myocastor coypus. The sequence goes on from PVJA010005939.1 coordinate 22,733, forward strand.
CCTACTGTGCTGGCCATGCTTTGCACACTGCAATGCAATTGAGACTGGGCATCGTGGCACGCGCCTGTAATCCCAGCTCTTGGGAGGCTGTAAACAGGTGGATCACTATGAGTCTGATCTAGTAGTGAGACTCTGAACACCCTGTAGACCCTTCCCTAAAATACAAATACAAATGATAATAATAATAATAATAATAATAATAATAATAATAATAATAATTTCTAAAATTTCTATTCAGACTATTTGAAAGCTTAGAAGAATTTCTATGCAAACTGAATGTTTCATCTGATCTATAAACTATGTAGCAATGAAGGCAAGGTAAGAGTTGATTACACCTTTAGCTAATTAGTAGTCTATGGCTTGAAAGACCAGACATTATAATGGAAAGTCACAATGTAAATAAATGAATCCATGAAATAAACAAACAAACAAAACTCTCATAAAGTTACAGGATTTTACATTTGAGTCATCTTGTAATATTTAAAGCTCATCTTAAAAAGTTATTTTTATTCTTGTTTTCTGTGTGTGTTACTGTTATCAAGCTTAAGAGTGCTCTGCCAGCTGCATCCTCAAGCCGTTTTGCTTTTTCCTTATTTTTGTTTGCTTTTCTGTTTGCTTGTTTTAGACAGGATCTTTCTGTGTTGCCCCGCTGAAGATCCACATTGCATTCCTCCTGCTTCAGTCTCCCCAGTGCTGATTAAATGCACGTACTTGTTTGGATTCTGTGTGTTTCCATCCTGTCCCTAGGATGGGACATGGTTCCTTGGGTTGTGGGGTGTGTTTTATGACTTCTATTGGGAAAAAGGAGAAATATAAGAAAGGAATAATAGAATGATCTCAGAAGAAAATTAAAGAAGAAAAACAAGAAACTGAGCTGCTTTATACTTGCTCAGTGAAATAACTAGAGATGTAAGTACCACAGAGTTTATCATTGGGAATGTGAAATGACAAATAATTAATTTATTGTGTCATGTTTTACTTTATACATATTGTTTAAACCATAAGTAATATTTCAAGACAGTATTTTTTCTCACATTTATTTTACATTTGTATAAGTTAACAACAGGAGTGAAATTTAATAGTTTGTAATTCCCCATATGCTTATTACAAAAATATTATCTCCTTATAAAATATTATCCCCCTTCTGTGCTTTGTGTAACTACTTTTTGTAATTATAAACAGATGTCTGTCTATTCATTATTGGCTTAGCAGTTACTATATGGAAACAGTATGAATTAATTTTTTAATAAATTCTAGTGAAATATATTTCTAATTTTTATATGTTGTCATTATTTAAATATTCTTATAGACCTACGAACCAAAGAAAAGGGAAAAATCACTTGTTTTTTCTTACCAGTTTGTGCCTACTCTTAATATCCTATTACCTCATTGTATATATTTCAGAGGCAGAGGATTTTCAGGTATTTTATAACTATCTGTTCTGTGAACAATTCCTCTTAAATGTTTTAGTGGCATTCAGCCTTAAAGAAAGGAAGCAAATCCTACCATAAACAATAGTGTGGATAAATTTTGAGGAAAATATGCCATGCAAAAAAGCTGTCATTAAAAAATATTGTGTGATTTCACATCTTTGTGTTATCTAAAGTAGCCTAAAGTGGTCAAGTTCATAGAAATGGTAGAGTTGTGGTGAGAGGGAGGAGGAAATGTTTTGTTGACTCGGTAGAGAGTGTCAAAGTTATGATATGAAAAAGTTCTGGGGCCAGGGATACAACTCAGTGACATAATGCCCTGACTGGCATCTGGCATGTGCAAGTTGTCAGCAAGATCCCAAGTTGGATGCCCCATAGTACAAAAAAAAAAAAAAAAAAAAAAAAGTTCTGTTGGTCTGTTTCTGTTAAGAAGGAATTACTAACTATTGGGGCTTTCAGGTTGGCTCAGTGGTTTAAGGCACTTGTGCCAGCCATCCCAGTCAGGCACAGGAGACAATGGTTCCATCCCAGACCCACTCTCAAGGCAGCCTGTGTCAGCAAAAACAGAAAAGAAAAAGAAATCCTTCTCAACCTTTCAGGCTAGGGGAGATAACTCAGTAAAATAAACACTTGCCTGTCAAGTGCAGGGTCCTTAGTTAAATCACCATATCAAAAATACAAAAAAATGATTTACTATTCTACATGATGATGAAAATTATCCACTTTTGCTCAAAAAACAAACAAATGTTTTCCAGCTGTATACACCATTATTAAAACAGTGAACTCTTGTTTCTCCAGAATTTAAAGGACCAACATTTATAACTCCTTTCCATCAAAATATTGTGAGAATTACTTGCTGCAATGTAAATCTAAGTACTCCATGCCATTCCATATGACCATCAGAATTTATCAGCTTAAAAAAATACCTATCTTTCACCCCACAGGGCGGGCGAGATGGCTTGGTGGTCTAAAGTGCCTGCATAGGCAAGTTTAGGCAACTGCAGGGACCACGGTGTGATCCCTGACACCACATGCTGTACCCAACCCACCCCCAGGGCAGGATGAGCCAGCCGTAACATAAATAAAGCTTAAAACAATTAAACAAACAAACAAATCACCCCACAGCTTCGCTTACCCATGATGTGAGCATGGCTTAACTAGCTTTTCTGTTTAGAGTCTGACAAGCAGCAAGGAAGATTGTCAGCAGAGTTTTGGTCTCATCTGAAGCTCAACTAAGGAGGAGACCCGTCTACGTTCACATGGCTTGGAGCTGCATCATTGCCTTGCAGGGGACCAGCAGGCCTCAGTCTCTTGCTGCTGTTGGTTAGAGGATATTGCTAGTTTCTTGCATATTGGTCTTTGTGAGATGTTCTCTTCCTCAGCCAGCAGAGGAGGCGGTCTCCTTGCAAGTTCAGTGATATAATTTTAGGGAACAAATAGTGTGCATTGAATCCTGTGTATTCTCTCACCTTTACTAACTTGTATGGTTAAAGACAAGTCACTCAGCCCCCATGCTGAGGGGAAGAGGGTCACACAAGGGCATGAATGTGGAGGTGAGAATGCTAGGTTAGAGTTTTTCCACCACAAGTAGGAATTTAGACAATGAGATATTTTTTTATCTAGAAGAAGTTATGGGTAAGTGGAAGAGTTGGCTTAAAACAAGATGAACTGGGGGTTATCATGTTATCATGTATCAGGAAGCTACATAAGCCAGACTTTCTTCAACTGGACTCTCCATCTATCTCATTCATTTCCATGTCCCTTCAAAAGGAGCTATTGAGAAGAATGTTGGTTGCAGAAACATGAAAATTGGATCCAAATTAAATGAAGATGTACTACAATGGTTAGGATTTTAAATACCACCTCTACCCTTACCACACAGTATGAACAAATGAAATATAACAAATAAAAAAAGACAGAAGACCAGATCTAGACTCAGATTAAAGTATATTGGAAGTGAAGAAACATTTCCAAATCTGCTCCTGATACCAGCTGCCGGCATGGTGGCTCTGGAAGCACCACTGTCTCATCCCCACTGAGGAGGCTGAAGATGTTGTTTTAAAAAAAAATGGCCTTGTTAGTGCCCTGAATATGGCCCTAAGGGCAAACCGTGGATGAGGAGACAGCCATTCAAGGAAGTCCACTTAAAATGGGTGTGAAAAGAGTCTGGGGAGTCGGAGTCAGGACCACCTCCTCCCTACCCCATCTACCTCAGCAAGGTAAAGATTATTGGAGACTGCTACAGCCAAACATGGGCTCCCTTCATGCCAGACACAGCTGGAGGAAGAGGTGATCCCTCCTGCGCCCCCTGCCCCCCTGCCCTCTGCAAGCACAGTGCTTGTGGACTAGCCAGTCCCCAGAACTGAGAACCAAATAAGCCCCTATTCTTTCATTATTTTGGGGGGTGTGGTGCAAGGCAATCATTTCTTTTACATTAAGTTAAAATTTAGATGGACATACCAATCATATTTATCATAGAGAATTTGTCCCAGACCATGATATATTTTGATTCCTGCCTTTTTCCTAATCTCCTCTTCTCTCTTCGACCTATCTTCCTCTCCCTACTTACAAAGCTTTGTTTTCATTTTATCTTTGTTTTAAATTATTATTTCCTTTTCCCTTCCTTTCTTTCTCCTTTTCACCATCCTAGATTTTCCTTTCTTTTTAACAATTTCTTCCCATTATACAATATTTGTTGTAAATTTTGGTCTTTTTATTCTTTCTGTTTCTTACACCAGGGAGACAATGTGATATTTACACATGTGTGTTCAATTTATTTTACTTGTGTATATGGTCTGAACTTGCATCCATTTTATGACAGAGAAGTATTCTCTTATATTTATAAACACTGTCTTTATTCCTTAGTTAATGGGATTTTGGGTTGTTTCTAAGATTTCATTATTAGAAACTGCCCCTGTAAACATGGGCGTGTATATGCCATTGTGCTATGATACTTTAATTCTTCCAGGAAGGTCCACAGAAGGAGAATAGCTGGGTCAAACTGAACCTCTGATTTTAATTTCTTGAGGAATCTTCATGGTGATTTCCATAGTGGTTGCACCAGTCTACAATCCCACCAACAGGGGACAAGGGTCCTTTTTCCCCTACAGCCCTTCCAGCATTTGTTACTGGTTGATTTCCTGATGATAGCCAGTCTTTCTGGAGTGAGATAAGTCTCAGATTTCTTCTGATTTATATCTCTCTCATAAGCAGTAACATTGAACATTCCTTCTTATATTTATTTACCATTTGTATTTGTTCGTCTAAGAAGTTTGTGTTTATCTCAGATTCCCATTTTTTGGATTGGGTCTTTAAATTTGGGGAGTCTCATTTTTTTCAGTTCTCTATATGCTCTAGAGAAGTCCTTGGTCTGAAGTATGAAATTATGTCTTTCTAAAGCTTTTTTCATCTCTGTGGGTTGTCTTTGCACTTTGTTGGTGATTTCCTTTGCTGTGTAAAAGCGTTTATACTAGGATGATATCCCAGTTGTTGATTCGTTGTATTATTTCCTGTGGGATTGGGGTTTTGTTCATGAAATTGTTGCTTATACCTACATCTTCAAGAGCTCTACCTATTCTCCCTTCCAGCAGATTTGGTATTTCTATATTTAGATATTTGATCCAGTTTTACTCTAGTTTAGTGCATGGTGATAGAGATATGGGTCTAGCTTTATTCTTTGGCATGCAGAGGACCAACATTTGCAGCACCGTTCATTTAAGAGACTATTTTTCAGTGAACATGTTTGGCCCCTTCATCAAATATAAGGTGACTGAGTGTTTTTTGGAGTTACTTCTGCATCTTCATATCTGTTTCACTATCTTATTTTATTGCAGTAGCTCTAAGGAATAATTTCAAGTCAGGAATTGTAATGCTTCCCCAGTGCCTCCTTCCCTTTGTTGCTGAGAACTGTTTTTGCTAGTCTGGGTCTCCTCTACTTCCAAATGATTTTTCTCTAGTTCTCTCAGGTATGTCTAGGCCCTGACACATTCACTGTTAAATTTTACCAGAAATTTAGAGGTAAAATTTAGTCCTTATAAAAACTAAGTTTTCAGAAAACAACTGAGTTCTCATTGATACTGTCGAGTCCCTGGCTTCTGTGCCTGGTAAACCGTGAATTTCTGTAGCTCTTGGTAGTTATCTTCAGACTTAGAAGAGTTGTTGATTTTCATTTTGTTCAGACTTTTCTTGTTGTGAGGATGAGCGGCTACCTTTCAAGCTTTGAGCTTTTCAAATGTTGGGCTGGAAAACTCTTAATCATTTTAAGTGTCCTAATTCACACACAACTGGCCTACTCCAAAATGTGTGGAAAGAAGGGCCATGTTCTGCTTTGTCTCAGACTCCTTGCTTAAAGCAGATTGTTATTAGCACATACTTGCATGCACAATGTTCGCATTCCTTGTATGCAAATCGTACGTGTATATGACACATATTTCCTTTTTTAGTCTCTTCTCCCTCCCTTCCCATTTGCAAAGGATTTATCTTCTTTCTTCCTACAATCTATCTTTTATATTGCTCTTTAATTACAACTCTGATGTCTCACATAAGGGAACCTAAGCAATATTGAAGCATGTGTGTTTGATTTATTTCACTTGGCATTATGGCCAAAAAGCATCCATTTCCCTATTAATGACTCAAGTTCATTTTTGTTCCTGACATAGTATTACTTCATTGTGTGTCAATATCACATTTTTAATCTGTTCATCTTTGATGGGCATATAGGCTGCTTTCATGCCTTAGCTATAATGAATGGTGCTGCTAAAGCATAGTTATGCATGTATCACTGTAAGATGATGTAGGAACCGCTGGGCCAAATGGAATTTCTAGTTTCATTTCATTGACAAATCTCCATGCTAATTTTCAAAGTGTATGTATTAGTTGATTTTCCCACTGACAAATAGAATTGTTTTACTTCCTGTAGCCTCATATGCGTTAATCATTATTTGATTTCTTGAAGTTGCCCATTCTTTCTAGGCTAAGACAAAATCTCAGTGTTGCTTAGATTTGCATTCCTGTAAAGACTGGTAATGTCGAAAATGTATCCAGGCATTTATTGGCCATTTGTACTACTTTTATGAAGGGTCTACTCATTTCAGTGACCCGTTTTTGGATTGGGTCTTTCATTTTGAGGGTTCTAATGTTTGAAGTTTTCTAGACATACTAGATATTATTCATCTGACAAAGGAATAACAGGCAACTTTTTTTTTTCCAATTTTCTGTTTTACGTTCACTCTGTTGACTGTGTCTTTTACTATGCAGAAGGTTTTTAATTTCATATGATTCCATTTGTTGACTCTCAGTGTTATTTCCTTTGCAACTGGGATTCCATTCAGAAAGTCCTCACCTCTGCCTGTGCCTTCCAGAGTGTTGCCTACTTTATCATCCCTCAAGTTGTTTCCAATTTCACATTTGCTTTTGTCCCACACTTTCCACTTTTTAACCGCCTTTCTTCTTACACTCATTTTGGGGTCCTTCAAAGTCAGTTTAGGAGTGTAAAAGAAAGGCTATGACAAAGTACAACCATTTTCTTCTTTGTAGCAAATGCTCTAGTGCTAGCATTTTCTGTCCTTCACTACTTTTCAGTAAACTTTTGGAAAGTCACCCCACAGCCAGGAATCCCGCGCTGCTATACCCCGAGGCTCCCAGTAGCATGTCAGAGTTCCACGTGGCTCTCTTCTTAGCCACTTCCTTCACACAGCCTCACTCTAATGTGAGGTTTGCTTCTCTTTTCCTTCTAACTACTAGACGTATCTCTCTCCTTTTCTCAATGTGATCGCACCCCAGCATGATAGGTTGCATTGCGGCACAGGAAAATGCTACTCTGGTATCCTAACTCCGAGTACCGAGCATGAGACCTTATTTAGAAAAAGTCCCTTTTGGAGGTAGTCGTGGTAAAATGAGGTCACTGGAGTGTTAATCCATATGGCTTCTTTCCTGCAAAAATTAAATAAACAAATACATAAATGACTTAGACACAGAGCTAAGCACAAATGGAAATGAAATACTGTGATTGAGTGATGCATCTACAAGCCAAAGAACATCAACAAAGATGCCAAGGGAGGAAAAGAAGCTAGGAGAGAGGCATTGAACGGATTTCTCACAGCTCACAGAAGAAACTAGATCATGGACTTCAATTATCCAGAGCTGGGATACAATCAATTTCTGTCACTTAAATTTTTGACAGTTCTAGCAGTTAATGCACCCAGCCAAACACCAGCATGTCTACCAGTGGTTAAGAAAGTGAAATTGTTCTTATGTTTTTATTGTTGCCAATGGTACCTTCAATCAGTCTAGTTTTTTTCTTTTTTATGTAAGAGAGTTATGTACTCACTGTAAAGACATTTCCCAAACTCCAGATTTAAGGGGCACACTCCCCCCACCAAATAACCTTCTTACAGCTGTATTCCTTATGATAAGGGTAGCATAGCTAGAGGCAAGATTGTTGAGGACCTTATAGGCTCATAAAAATAATTCTGGATTTAATTCTACTTGAGTGAAGAAGCTATTAAAGATTTTGAAAGTGACAGAGCTGATGTGAAATTTTAAAAGGTTCTACACTACGTATGATCTTTGCAGAATAGATGGTACAGAGGTAAAAATAAAAGCACACCAATCAATTAAGAGATACTTACTGCCTCTGGCATAGCAGCAGAGATGGCCACAATTAGTTAGAGTTAGGGTAAGAGCCAAAAGACTTTCCTGAGGAATTGTACATTCATGCTAGGAAGGGAACAAGGAATAAAACAGGACATTTGCTGTCCATTTAGGAATTTTTCAAAGTTATATTTACTATGAGGGATTTTTATTATAAAACCTGAGTTCAGAAATTGATATCTGGTGGGGATATGATGATAGCTTTCCACAACTATTTTGTTTCTATACTATTTATTCAGAAGACAAGGGAAAAAAACGCTGTCAGATCATGAAGTATAAAACAAAAAGAGTGGCGAGAAACACTGGAGTTCTTGGCTTCTCTAGAGATGTATGAACAGTCTAAACCACAAATAAACAAATAAGCTTCTACAATTTAGATGACTGGATAGGGAAGAATTTGTGCATATATACGGAGTAAGAAAAGAATCTTAAAAAGGTGCAGTATATATGTGTGATCACGACTGTGCTAGCTTTTTCTAAGCATACCTAGCCTGATGTACAATAATATACAAGCCTGCACACAGTTCTACATTGTTTCTTCAGCTTTTCCTTTCATATTTGTAGGAGACATTTTTTTTCAAATAAAACAGAAGAATGTTTTATTCAGGACTATTAAAACAGACAATTAAAACAATACAGTTGTCCCTGCAGAGAAGTCACTGGGCCACTTGCTACTTAGATATGCAGAGCACGGTGTCCTTAGGTGGCACCTTTCAGGCAGGTTCCCCCTCCCCCCAGCCTCTTGCAGCCCTTCTTAGCATCTCCAACACCTCAGCCTAGGCCAACCCACTGCACAGACAGTGGGACTGTGCTTCGTGACAGCTGGGCCCAGCCAGTGAGCTTCACCTTTGAGACATGAGTTAGTAAAATGCCCAGACGCTTGTTACAGTCTTAATACAATTAAAAAGTTTCCTTGGAGAACCTCATTTAGCCACTATTACTTTAAGTCAAATGAAGTTGAATCATCACATTGCAAGACAGTACCTCTGAGTGGCTGCCTCCAGCTTTCAGTTAGCATTCAGGAGGGGAAATCATTGTTGAACACCACGATTTGCACTCAGCAAATGTCTTGGGTCTGTACTGTCATCCCAGCACAGTCCTAGGCATGGGATAGAGGCAGTGGTGCCCTCATCAAGTTTTCTTTTCTACTTTGGGAAATGCTTAAATGGTCCTTATTTATGTATTTTGTTGCTTCCTCTGTGGCTCTTGCCAGGAATGCCCTCACACTTGAGCAAGAGAAGTACCCGTGTTGCTTTCCATATTATACACACACACACCTACTCCAGAACTCAGGAGGGGCCAGAGCAAGGGGTAAAGCTTAGTAGCAATGCCTACCACCTAGTGCATAGAAGGCCCTAGGCCAGTGATGGCTGATCTATGGCACACGTGTCAAACCTGGCTCCAGGTATCACTGAAAATTCTAAAAGGTTTGCCATCACCATCCTTGGTTCAACCTCCAGCCCCAGAAAAAATAATATAAGGAATGCTATTAACACAGGAAATGTTGCTTTCTGAGTGGACTCTCCTTAGCCAGAACCATAAATATTCCTGCGTCTTGGGAGTCAGTACCATTCAGTCTTGGGACACTCTTTCCCACACTTTGTAGGATACATTTTTTGTTTCAAGCAGGAACATGACTGTATTTAGGGCAGGGCTATGGGAGCAGTGTGCTCATTATATTTGAGCATATTACTTCTCTATTCTTGATTTTGATGTTTTTGGTAGAATTTGATGTGCAAGCATAGTTCCCATTGGCTACTACATAGTATCTTACTTTCTTTTTCTGAATGACAAAACCCTCCCAAATTTACTGGATTAAAATACCACAAGTTATTTTCATTGTTTTTAGTCACCTCTGTGGGTGAGGAATTAAGAGATTGGTGAGATTGGTTTGTTTCCACTTTATAGAATCTGGCCTTCGAGTGGAAAGACTGAAGGGTTGAAGTATTTTATTTGGCTATTTGTGTTACAGACTTCAGGCCAGCCTTGAATTCACTATAGTCCAGTCTGGCCTCGAACTCAGTTTGTCCTGCCTCAGACTCCCTAGTGCTAGAATTACAGGCACTTCCATCATGCCCTGCCTGAAAGCTCATCCTGGCTTAGCTGAAATTATTACCTGAAATATTAAAAATTGTTAGTGTTCATTTGCACAGAGCAAAAATATGTCCTTCTAAAATCTTTGAGTGGGCTTCTGTGTAACATTGAAAGATCATTTTGCTACTCTTCTGACCTGTTTCCAACTTTTGTATCAACACTAGTGTATTACTAGTAGCTAAATTTTACATTCTTATCCAGTTGCCACTAGTTTTCCCATTAATGTTTTCTCTTTGAAAATGTCACACTGGGGATTAGTCTCATTAGGCCATATATATATATATATATATATATATATATATATATATATATATATATATGCAGGCTCAGCCTGCCTTTGGGGGTGGGGCAGGCACAGCAAGTGGTGCAGAGGATTGAGAATGAAATCATGGTCCCTGCAGTTGCCTAAGCTTGCATAAGCAAGTGCTTTAGACAGCTGAGCCATTTCGCCAGCCCCTCATTAGGTTCCTTTTGGTTTAGTTTATCAGATTTTCTTTTCTTCTTTTTTAAATTGTTTGTAGCCCTGACTGGACAAGTATTGGTTAAATATTCCCTCCCCTCCTTTTTTTATGGTTGCACAGAGATTACAATCTGGGCTGGATTTTTTTTAAAAAAAAAACTAAATTCACCCACTGTTTCCAGAGTTATCAAAATAAAAGTATACTTCTTTTCACCCCTCTATTTAAAGTATCTTCAGAGTTCTTGATTGTCTACAGAAGAAATTCAAATTACTCAGTATTACTTAACACAAAGTTTTTCAAAACCAGGCTCTGGTCCTCCTCTTCAGTTAAAAGCCCTACTCTTCACTGGAGGGCCCCTAGTCATTCCGCCGTGGCCAGGGATTCATTTCTGGCTAATTCTGCTGGGACTCTATTCCCAACACCATTCCTTAATACTGCTCCCTTTGCCCCACTAACATCTATCCCTTTTCCAATTTCCAAGCCTCTTGGTTTATGTAGGCTTCTAAATATCTTTAACAAAGTATTTAACGTATGATCATTCACTCAACAAGTATTCAAGTGTTTTGTGACTGGCATTATTGTATAGCTGAGAGTGTTAATAGGACAAAGATACTTGAGTTTACATTTTGGTTACACAGGAAACATGAAGCTGAGATTCAGACGTATGAGGATTGTGTGAGTGATGGACAGTGTCCTTCAGAGAAGTCTGGGGTCATTTCCTGAAAAACAGTAGGAATACTGCTGGTGGGCTTCTCATTGTCCAAGAGGCTGGCAAGTCTACCAAGGCTTTGTATCCACCACCGGCTGTAGCCTTGTTAACCAACAGCTGTGGAATGAACAAACGCTCCCAAAGTATCAAGTAAAAACGAAAACCTTGCTCCATCTATCGCTAATCCCCAAGCTACCCACAGGACTGGTAGAGCCCCAACCTGTTTCTGTAAAACCAGATCAACAATCCCCAATAGTGGCCTTTCAGCCAGGCACATTCACAAGCAAATATAGGACATTAAGAAGCAAGTCTGGACTTCCCATTTCAGCTATCACTTAGAGGTCAACTTAATTTTCCAAAAGGCGATCTTTGCTTTCAGTAGTTGATTGGTAAAGCTCATTGCTAACCCATGCGTGAGGAATTCACACTTGGTAATTTCTGTTCGGGGACCCGTCCTGCGAGGTGACCCAAGCAGTCCAAGGAAGGGAGAGCACAAACAGCTCCCTACATAAGAAGGCGACCCTCGCCGTCCAGTCCACCACCTTCCCAGCGCTCTATCCAGCTCCACAGGAACCGACCCAGCGCCCGCGCCCCGCCCACTTCCGGATCGTCGCAGCCGCCGTTGTCGCGTGCGTCATGACGTCGCCAGTCCCCCGCAGACCCCGGAAGTGCAGCTCGAACTTGGCCAGGGCGCGGATCCCGAGAGGGAAAGTCCTGACAACCGCACGAGGGAGTTCCCCAGGCGCACTGGAGGGCCACGCCTCCTCCCGCCTGCCCCCGCAGCCCTGCAGCTGGGGGCAGAGCTCAGGTAGGCACCGCCGCCGCCGGAATCCGAGGCGGGGCAGGCCGGGCTTCGAGCCGAGCGGGGGGACTGGCCTGGGTCCGGGCCGGCGGAGGGAGCTGGCCCCGAGGTCCCAGGCTGTCAGAAAGCGCTCTGCGTTTCCAGGGGCGACGCTGCCCCGCGTCCCGGCCGCCGCTGCTGGGCAGCTCCCGCTGGCACTTTCCAGTGTGCGGGCGGCTGGCGCGCACGTGTGTTCCCTGGACATCCGCCTGGCACCTGAGCTCCTGGCAGCCTTTCGCCCCCTTAGCACGCTGGCCCGCAGGCGGGCAGTGCAGGCTTCAGGTTGGAGCGCCCGTGTGTTTTCCTACTAAAGTGTTACCAACTGCAAACAGATTGACGTGCAGCTCTGAAACGCTTTCCGAACTTTTAGCGTGAATGACCACTGGTGCGACGTGTGGGATGATGCGTGTGAGTCCTTAGTTGAATATCTCTGACTTTAAAATAAAGTTAGGTATATTTCCAAAGTGGACATTTCTCTCATTTAGGCATTTAACACACTCGCCTGTGTTCCAGGGTGTGTATCTGTTGGGCTCTTTTTTTTTTTTTTTTGCCTATATTTAAGGATGAGCTGGACAATTTAAAAAAAGTAAAAGGACATGTCGTGGTTACATTTGTTAATTTCCTCGAAGTCCTCAAAAAGCCCTAGACGGGAAATTCTGCGGTTTTCATTTGTAGGTGCCTTGTAATGTTTATTAAAATAAGTGGAATGTGATGCCATATGGTGTCTGGTTCGCTTTGCTTTAAGCGGTCCGAAGTATATTGTTCTTTATCTTTCTTAGCTAGGGACAGACACATGGTACTCATCTAGTGTATTTCCAAGCTCAATCAGACAGTACTTTTTCATGTGGTTAAGGTCTAAGTCTCAGTGCTAGTGCCAGGTTTCTTTTTGACTCTTAAATTACACATTCCTTCTTCCCCCTCCCGAGAAAGCTCACACCTAAGACTAACGGTGGTACTCAGGATGGCTCTGAGGTTGTGACTGGTTCAACACTTGTAAACGGTGGAGTGGTACCCAGGAAATGTGATCTATGAAGTGTGAGCATCCATCCACATGCCTTGACAAGGAGTTACTGGCCGCATCCAGTGTGCTATGTAATGTCTTTAGTGCTGTTGGGGAGGCAGTAGTAAACAGAATAGACAGTGCTTAAGTTCCTGGAGCTCACGTTTTAGTGCGTGAAAAGTGAGAATAAACAAATCAGTGTACAATAAATGTTGAAAAGAGAATGGAATTAAATGGGAGGGAGGAAGTGAGGGAGAGAGACAGAGGATGCTGTTTAACATAGGTTCTTCAAGCCCAGCCTCCTTGATAAAAGGACATTTGAGTTGAGATCTGAATAAAATGAGGGCATGAGTTCTGTAGGTATGTGGGGACAGGTCATTTAGGTTACCACAAAGAGCCTGAGGCATAAGTTAGAATAGCAAGGATAGAAGCATCAAATTTTAAAATCCTTATGAAAGACCATTTATTCAGTGACCTGTTGTGTGTGTGAGGGGGTGTTATGACAGTTTATTTTTTCTGACCTTTCCCCAACAGACCTCTATGAAGGAATTTAATATAGGCATGTGGAGATGTTTCCAACTTTTTGATGCGCTCTAAGAAAATTAAACACAATTTATTTAGTTGTATTTAATGTATCCTTTGTTTTTGTCAGCTTGTTTTTGAATATTTGCTAGGTAGCAGGTACGCTGTCCTGTGTCAACTTTACTTTTCATTGAGCTATTTTTATTGTAGTAAAATCTATATACCATAAAAGTTACAGTAATTCTAATAATGTTTGTGTGTGCCTGCACCTCATTGGTGTTCATTTCCAGAAATTTTTCATCTTCCCCAACTGAAGTTGTGAATCTGTTCAAACTTCCTTCTCTTTCTTGACTACCCTTTGCTCCTGCAACTGCCAGCCTACCCAGGGTCCTTGTATTAAGCTACTTCCCCAGCCCCTTTACAATTTTGAGATGAAATCTCACCATTGTGCAAAGTTACCCAGGCTGGGCTCCGAGTTGTGACCCTCTTACCTCAACCTCCAAGAATGCTACGATTAGAAATGTGCCTCATGAAGTCGGGTTGTGTCTGCATTGAGCTGCCATATAGCTTCCTCGTGTAAGTGTAATCATGTGAGCAAATCATTTGTATTGTCCTATGTTACTTTTCTTGTGCTGAGACAAAATACCCTATAACCACAAGTTAAAGAAAGAATGGCTCATTTTCAAGTCAGTTTGTAGAAATTTCATTCCATGGTTGGCTGGCTCCAAGGTGGTATGTCCTGTTAAGGGGGCATTGCAGGGGAGAAATTGTTCCTGGGGTGGTAGGCAGAAGGCAGCACTCAGCAGACAGGAAGGCCACCTTATGCCATGCAGGCTACAAGCCACACCAATGGTGGGTCTTCCCATCATCCACACCCAGAGCTATGTTCAACCCATCAGCAGACTTATTTAGTTATCATACCCTTAGTCTGTATCGACATTCACACACCCTAGATCTAGCCACCTCTGAGAAGCCCAGTCTATGAGTGTGTGAGGCTGTGATGGGAAATCTAGATGCAAGCCATGGTATATGGTCATTAGTATACTTCTGTGTTTTGGTTATTTTAAATAATGCTTCTATGTGTGAACATATCTGTTCTGGCTCCTGCTTTCATTTCTTTTGATTATCAACCTAGGAGAAATTGCTACATTACAAGATAAATTACTGTGGTTTGATTCTACAGTGTTACCCAGGAGGCCATATTTTAAAGGTGAGATTCCTAAGGACGTGCATGATAGAGCATGATAGAACCCTTAGATGTGGGGCCTAGTGAGGGGTTTGGGTCACTGTGGCTGTGCCTTCGAGGAGACAGTGAGACCCAGTCATTTCCTCTTTCTTTTGCTCTCTGAGCACTGAATGTTTTTTCTGTACCATCTGCTCCCACTGTGTTGTGCTGGCTTGCTACAGTCCCCAATCTCTGGACTTGTCATGGAGTGAAACCTCCACAAATATCAGACTAAATAAAACTTTTCTCATTATAAGATGATAATTTCAATACTTGTTAAGTAATGGAGAGTTCACTGATAGGAAATTGGGTTTAATTTTTGAGGAGTTGTCTCTTTTTACAATGTCCATCCCATTTTACATTCCCACCAGTACTACACAGACATTTAATTTTCCATATCTTTACTGAACATATTTTCTGGGGTTTTTGTAATAGCCATTTTCAGAGATGTAAAGGAGTATCTTCAGTTTAGCTTTGCATTCTCCTAAAAAAAATGGAGATGTTATGCATATTTTCCTGTGAATTTTGACCATTTACCTTTAAAGAGCAGGTTGCCTACCACCATATCTTTTGTTGCTTTTCTGACCTTAATTTACTGTAAATAGACACTCATCAGCTGTCTGTAGACAAAGCATCTAGATGTGTCAGCAGGGTAACACTTGAATGTGGCTGGATGGACAGTGGCAAAAGAGATCAGGAACAGTGATAAAGAGTGCCACAACTGACAGCAGAAGAGCAGCAGCCCAGCAACTGACAGGAAGTAATAAAGTCCTAAAGATGAGAATGGGATGGAGAGAGGGTAGAGTGCGGATTGCCAGCTACATCTCTCTGTGGTTTGGAAGTGAGGTATATTAGTTCAGGCAGGTCTACTATAAAGCTACTAATTTTGTTATTAACACACAGTTCAACAGTGGAAGGTGTGCACTGTGTCTCATAGGGAAATAAACCAAGTTCTTGAAACTGTGTATCACATCATTTCCATTCAGAGAATAAAGAGCTTTGACTGAATAATTATGTGTGTAATCTAACTATGTTCAACATCATTGAACTTTTTATATATATTCTGTTTTAAAGGGAATGGAATTTTAAGATCTCAGATGTCCAGTCATCCATTAAAGTGGCGTGTGGTTTTCATTTGTTTTTAAACTAAAGTGTTTTCATCACACTTATTGTTAATGAAATTCTTTTGGGAGTGCTGCATTGAGCTAACTCAGTTATAAGGCTTACTTAAGTGGACTGCATTAGTTGAGGTAACAAATGAAACATTATACCACAGTTTCACCTGTTATTTGACAAAGTGAAATTGGTCAGTGTGCTGCAGGTGAGCTGGTAGGTTCACGCTTTCACAGCTCAGTTACAGGCAGGTTTTGAGGCGGGAGTGCTGCGCTGCTTTCTCTGATATTGTTGTTTCCTTTTTTGAGAAATTGCATTCTACACCATGGGAAATTGAAATGCCTTTCTTGCTTCAGAGAAAATATCTCTGTAAGGACACATCCCTGAAGCAAACCATTTATTGTGTTTTCTCGTTTCTTTATAGCAGAGTTTATACTTATTTTAAATATAGTTTAGATAGATAATATACTTAAGCTTGATTTGCTTGGAGATTAGAGAGGTGATAATAAGGCTCAGATTGTGAATTTAGACCTTGATAAGGCCCTTTAATTCTTCTTTACAGCAGTGATTGGAACCAGTACGTTAAGAATGTTACTACTAACTGCCTTGGGATATAGTAGCATTCCTGTCCTGTGCTAAACATGCTGCCATAATATGTAATCAGGTTTAAGAAAGCAGCAGGAAAGGTAATATATGTGACTCAACAGGCACACTGTTTCTATTTAAAAAGTAGACTAAGTATCCAATATAGTGAAGCCAAACCCCTTTACTCTAAAGCCTGGTTTTGTTTTGTAAGCTTTATAGAGAAAGAATAAACAGAATTTTTGACCAAAATTATAATCTAATTCAAGGTAATTAAAAAATGTGAGAAGATTGACTCATTGATAGGGATTGTAATTTTAAAATGTGAAAAGATGGACTCATTGATTTGGAGTGTTCCATTCTTACATCATTTTTTGTCTATACTATGGAGATGATTCATTCTGCTGTTAAATATTTTTGGAATTCATAATATCGGTGTGTTTGGTTTTATGTCTACACTCTGATGTACTTTGGAGTATTCATGTCAAAATAGCCATCCTTTGGAGTGGGCAGGTTGTATGTAAGGAGCATCACATTAGAAGTGCTGCACAGAGATAGACCCTGGTCTCAAAAGACATGGGGACAGTATCTATAATGGATTAAGGAAATGCCTAGGGTCAGGTGAACTGAAATATTAGGGAGGAAAAAACATAGTAAGAAATATACGAGGTCTTTTATTTAAAAGATGTTTAAAAATGTAGATACGTAGTTGTCAGGGTAATGTGGACTCCAGGCTTGAGGGTCCTAGGTGCTCGTTGGGGTGTCTGTTGTGAAGAGGAGCCATTAGCAGAATGTTCTGTATTAGGACATGGATATATGCAGGGTGCTCTGAGGGAGGTGTGAGCCTTTCTTGGGATTACTGGAAGGTTTTTATCCTTCTCATTGCCTAAGTTGAGAAGCTAAGGATGGGTCATTTAAAATAAGGCAGAACGACTCTAGACAGAAGAAATAGCACCCAGTAAACTGTCATGTATAAAAACAAAAGCAGTTTGCAATAATGGCAGGGGAAAATTTGATGGCAGTGGACTTGGAGGAGATAGGGACCATGCCATGGTGTGGAGCAGTGTACAAGATTTTGAGAAAGAAGGACGGTATGAATTGTGAGGAATTTGGATTTGCCTGACTAGACAGTAGGAACTATTAAATGGTTTTTTTTCTTTTGTCTGCCATTTTGTAAACATTTCAACCTTGCCCAGAACTGAGGTCTGTGCTTTGTCCTTGCCTCCAGAGACCTTTGTGATTTGCCTGGAGGATTTGGACCACAGTGTCTAATATGTATAGTCTGTATAGTCTTAAGGTGAGGGTGCTCATCTCAGAAATGTTACTTATGAGGCTTGGCATGTAGGTTCTGGGTCCTGTGGTATTAGTGGACCTGAGGACCGAGCTCAAGTGTGTGGGCAGCCAGTCAGTCAAGTCAGGTAATGGAGTTCTGAAGTAATTCCAAATAGCACATCTCTTATGTGCTTTCCTGCTTAGTTGTTATCTGTGCATAAGCTCTGGATTGAGTAGCTCGAATTGTGCCTCCCCTTTAATGTGTTCAAGTCCTACTCCCCAACTGGACTTATATAAAAAATTTTTTACTTGGACTTTATTTAGAATAACATTAAATGAGGTCACAAGGATGGGCTCTTGATTCTACAGGATTAGTGCCTTTATTAGAAGAGATACAGAGTTCTCTGTCCAGTCAGCATGTACTTTTTCTTCAAGCCAGGAAGAGAGCTCTTTGCCCAGTCTTACTTTCTGGGATTTCAGCTTCTGAAACTGTAAGAAAATAAATGACTTCAAGTCACTCTGTCTAGGGTATTTTGTTAAGGTAGTCTGAGCACACTAACATAGTAATTAATGTCTGATTCAATTTTATTATTGCTGTTGTTAATCAGTGATTAGCTGTTTTGTGCTTTAACGAACAGGATAGAGCTTGATAGGCTGTTTCCCAGTTGGCCATTTTAAATTTGAGCCACGTGAAATTATTACAAAATTTGGGTGAAGAAATTTTTGGAGAAGGCCTCAGTGAGGACTTTCAGATGGAAAAATACTATACCTGTGTCATGCTGTAAGGCTAATGGAATTTTCAGTGGTTTTAATTGAGGATAATTAGCTTTAACAAGATGTATTGCAGATTTTCAAAGATGTGTCATTGAGAGCATTTATTTCTTCTCTGCTACTCTGAGGTATTCCTGGAGCTTTGGAGTTAAGAGAGATTTCAGATATATATAATAAAGGAGCACTTAATAGAAATTTCTAGACATATGTTCATCCACAATTGTGTGTTTATGTTTTCTACTAGTTTTTTTTAAGCATGGTGTATGTGGTTGATAGACATATTTTCAGTTAAAAATAGGGAAGACAATGTAGAACAGAATATAAGACATTCCAATGTTTGAATTAC
Organism: Myocastor coypus; assembly: GCA_004027025.1. NCBI lineage: Eukaryota > Metazoa > Chordata > Mammalia > Rodentia > Myocastoridae > Myocastor > Myocastor coypus. The sequence goes on from PVJA010005939.1 coordinate 41,750, forward strand.
AAACATTTGATTAATTTATGAGTTTGATTATTCAGTAACAGTTCAGAAACTTTCCAGTAAGATTTCAAGAAAATTTGCACAAGAGAAGGATGAAAAATACAGAAATAAAACTTGAATTTGGAAGGAATATAATTACCAGCAGTGACAGTAGGGTTCGTGTTTGTTGAACATCCCTAATTAAAAATCCCAGTTTCTGGAGACAACCAAAATGTCCATCACTTGAGGCAAGGGTTAAAAAGAGGTGGTACTGGGACAGCAAGATGGTTCAGCAGTCTAAAGCTCCTGCTTAGGAAAGCTTAGGCAACCACCGGGACTGTGGTTTGATTTCCAGCACCACAAACTGCACCACCCGACCCCCAGGGCAGGCTGAGCTGGCCATAGTAAAATAAATAAATAAATAACTATAAATTAATTAAGAAAATTAAAAGGTGTTTTATTTTTATAGATACTACTCAGCAGTGAGACAAACTCAAAGCCTTCATAGATAAATGAATGCAACTAGAGGTTATATGCAGAAGTGAAATAAATCAGACCCACATGTGTAAGTATCATATTGTCTCCCTGGTGTAAGAGCCTGAAAGAATAAATAAAACCTGAAGCATATAGTGAAAAGTAAAGAAGGTGAACTTAAGGCTTAGTGAAGATGAGAGAGGAAAAAAAATAAGAAAAAGGGGAGATCATAAAAGTATGTATACAGGGTGGCTGAGATGATTGTACTAATAATTTCCATTAGATTTTTGAAAATAGAAGTTAATGTTTAGAATTTCCAGCTTGTCTAACTCCACATGTAGATATCTGTGACCTGAGCAACCATGTTGAGGACAGCAGTGTGTAATACAAACCCCATAGTTGAATGCCTCTCTCCTTGGTTTTCTAAGTATATATCATTTCTAACGTCTTATCAATTATTATAATCTGTTTAAAATAATTTTTTTAAAAAGACAAGGAAAATTAAGATTTCTTCAAAGCAAGCATTAATACTCAATTATTTGTTCAGTCCTGCATATATGTTAATCTGAGCAACAGATTTGATGTTAAAAATAGATAAAATAACCATTGCTAATTAGTCCCGTTTTGAAAATCTGTAACATGTGTATTCTTGTAGGCTACCCTGTTTGTCATTTTTTTCTATTCATTTTGCTTCTTTTTTTATTCTTCAAAATAAAATAAAAATTAAATTAAAAAAATAACAATCCCAAAATGTTCTGAAACCTGAAACTTTTTAAGGTTCTACATCACACTTAATAAGTTTCAGATTTTGTATTAGATCAGGGATACCCAGTGTCACAGTCTACAAAGTCTATGTAAGTAGCCCAAAATTTGGAAAATTCTTGAATCTCAAATACTTCTTGTTTTATGCATTTTGTTTTTGGCTATTTATTTATTTATTTATTCATTCATTCATTCATATATTATTTTAGGGAAGGGTCTATAGGGTGTTCAGGGTCTCACTACTAGAGTAGACTCTTAGTGATCCACCTGTTTACAGCCTCTCAGGATCTGGGATTAAAGGTGTGTGCCACCACGCCCAGTCTTTAAGCATTCCAGATATGGAATTTTCAGCCTGTAGTCATAAATTCAAAAAACATGGTTTATAAATGCTGAAATGATATGGCAAGTTATGAGTTTTAAATAAAGATATATATTCCAGGCATAATGATATTTACATGAATGGTAAAGACCTATGAACAGAAGAAAAGACCACATTTAAAAGTTTTAATTTTTATGCCAGGTGTTTTGTAGAGTTGTTAATTGCTTGAGACAACAGATGAGAATCATAGTTCAGTTGTTAAAAAAAATAGAATTATGTGACCTTTGTTTTGGAGAATACTTTTGATAATGTGCTTTCTGAGGAATTGCTGTTAGTCTGGGAGGTCTTCAGAGTCTTATTTTTATTATTGATGTAACTGCTAGGCTGTGTAGGAGAACACTACACAGATGTTTTTCATAATTCACAGTGCAGAGCTTGTAAATTGGAGATACCTAGGCTAAGTGAGCCTGTAAAACTTTAAATTTTTACACATTGGTTTTCAGCTAATTGAAGTATAAGGCAATGTTTTGGGTTTCTCCTGAAAAAATCCTGAATTTCCAGTCACACAAGTCCTTCATTCTATACAGCTGCAGTGCAGTAGGAGATTTGCCATTGCTGCTGTAGAACCTCACTACCTGCGTGGAAGCCTCGCTGCCTTCCGTGTTAACTTTTTGGTTCCTGTGGACATTCAAGTTTTGAATCTTGTATCATCCAGACTTTTACCATGAATACTGTTGGTCTTTGCCTTACTGTAACTTTAGCGCAACCTTTCTTTTTGCTCTTTTGGGGTACCTTTAATGTTTGCATAATGGCATTTGGGACAGAAACACTCTGTGTAGGGTCTTATCTGCAAATTAGATCCTTTTCCTTTCAATTCTTTGGGCTCTTTCCTTTAGTTACTGTCCAGATGGTGATCTGTTCAACAGATTAGGGTTTTGTCTGAACCTTAAAGAGAATGTAAGCTTGCTTTCAGGATCCAGTAAAATTGATTTTATTGGTGGACATTTGGACCTCTTTCCTCCAGCATCAAAGCTCTTTTGATCTGTATCCTGTTCTTACAGTCTTTTTCTACTCTTTCCTAGGTGGCCAATAAAGAAAGTCAATATACAGTGCTGTATTTTACAGATAGTTGTGATTAGAGTCATTGATTATGATGATTCATTATTTTGAAGCTGTAACTGTGACAGTTGAAGTTTGATATGTGTTAGGGATACTACAGGGACTGCTAGTTTTTTAATTGCAGACTATTTAAAACAGGCTTATTTTGGATATTTTTCACAACAAGAAACATGTATAATTATTTTTATCAAAACAAGCATATGTTTTTATGTTTTTAAATGTTTTAATTTAAACATGTGAGTTTTTTTTTTTTTAACTTTCATTCTGATTTTCTTCTCTTAAAGACTTTTAGCCAGGTCAACACTTACTACTGCGTATTATACTATCTAAGTGTATATATTATGAAGTATTATGATTTTTATTATTTTTCAAAATCCAAAGACTGTTGAAGAAAGCATTCTTGTTTTGACAAACCTAAAGGAAGCTCCTTCCTCACATGGAAAATAAATTCCTGTTGAATTGGAAAACCACTAGGCAATGTGTTGTCAATTCAGTGATGATGAGAACTAATGAATCTTGGAGCTTAAATAGTATTTACTAGTTCACTGAGGCTTTAAATATATGTTGTTTATTGCTGTGAATAAGTTATTCTGAAAGTTAGCAGTTTAGCTAAAAAGTATTTATTCCACATACTTTCTTGGGGCCAAAAATGTAGTTGCTACCAAGCTGGGTAATTCTGGTTTAGGATCTCTGATGAAGTTGCAGCTAAGTTATCAGCCAGAGTTGTCACCATCTGTAATTTATATCTGTAGCATCCAGTTCCACACCCACTCAAGTGGCTGTTGGCGGGAAGCTTTAGTTCCTTACTACATAGACCTTTCTACAGAAATGCTTACAGCATGACTTTCCAGAGCGAATGACCCAAGCCAGTATCTAAGATGAGTTGTTGCTAACATAAGCCTCAGAAATGTTGTCCCATCGCTGCTCCCATTTGCTGTTGGTCATAAAGATCAACTGGAATGGTGAGTGGGTGTGAACTGTATGAATATATGATAATGAGAAGGGGGCCTCTTCAGGTAATGTCTTGGAAACTGCTGAGGACTGCTTTCCAGCCCCACTGATACATTCCTTCCCATGTCTAGGATAGCCATCCTAGAAGGCACTTCACAGTGTCTTCAGATGTCTCATTCTATTCCTGTACCATCTGAGAGTTCAAAGTCTCATCATCCAAGCTGGTCAAGGAATAAGTGAAACTTTCTGGATGAATTCCTTAAGTACAAATCTTTGATACATACATATAGATATTTTTCAGCTTGCCTTTGTATACCTTATTGCTCAGCATACCATCATGTGACAGGTGTAGGACCACTGCTATTTTATTCCTGGCTTTTAATTTATAGATGTGACATCAAGGAAAGGTCAGCACATTGCAGGAAGAGTTTAATGTTTCTCACATTTCCCTAATACGTGTAGCCTGGCTTGCCACACAGGGCCATAGGCAGAATGCTGGTCTTGGACAGGAATCAGCAGCAAGAGTGAGTAAAGTTCCCTAGCTTTCATTGGGGTATCCTCACCAAAAGCAAGGAGCACTCTCTAGTCTCTGCTATAACAGAACTTATTGATACTTTTTGAAAATACCTTCTTGTGGAAATATCTTTAGCTGGAGCAACCATTTCCTTAATGTAAATTTTACACTTTCTTAAAACTGCATGGGGCGATGCCATTAAACTTTGTGCTGCTACACGACCTCCTCTATGCTTTGCAGTAAGATTTACTGAGGATACCGACCTTGACAGCTGGGATACTCAGATTCATCTAGGCACCCTGAATGTCTAAGTTATATTTAACTGTCTCTGTCAGTAGGAGCAACTCTGTTCTGAAGGAATAACCTTTCCTGGCCTATAGAGCCTACAGTTCCCTCCCCTGAGTTAGTTGTCCCATGAAGAACTACAAGGATGTCTTCTTGTTAGATACCAACTGTCTTGCAGTGTTTGTACCATACACCTGTAATCATATTTGAATCTACATAGGCTCCAGATAGGTAAAACAGAGAAACCATACAATGTGATGATACATGCCAAAAGATTTAGATACTTTTTGTCTGTTTTTATCTCAGAACTCAGGAAGGTTTGTGTGAGAGTGGACTTAAGAACAGTGTGATCATGCAGTGGTGGTAGAGGTCATTGCCTGTCAAGAAAAATTGTATGATACTATTGTTATCGGGATTCCAGTAGTTCATTTAAGAGATGAGAATCAGTGGAGATCTAAATGGAGAAAACAGTCTTGAGGATAACTTTTTTTTTAATTAATTTTTTTTTGCTTCGTAAATACACTTATTTTTTTATTGTTTAAATTTAACACAGGTTATATTACATATTTTCATCATCAGATCAGTTTAGATTAATACATATAGGTATATAAGATTGATCAAACAATTAAACATTAACCCTTCTAAATCAACATTATTTTTTTTTCTTTTCCCCTTTCTTTTCTTTGAAAGTTGACATATTGCATATTGTCCTCACAATTGTTCTACAGAGTACCGTGTGTGAGCATGACTCACCTCCCTATTGATGTTGCTTAGAAAAAAAAAAAAAGGAAAAGAATATACTTCTCTTTGGACTAAGAGGAAGCAGATACATATACAGTCAAATGTTCTGCAATTGCAGTGGACCACCAGTGAAGCTTGTGATGTTGGAGGCTATTGAATCTAAGCCTCCTAAAGCTCATCTCACCAATCTAGCTCTGTGTTTCATGCATTGTAATTAAGCATTTTTTTTTCCTGCTGGGTGGTCAAGGGCAAGTTGAAGCAAGACCTGTATAACAAAACATTCATTTTTTTTTTTTAATCTTCCAGGGTCAAATCCCTTGAGGATAACTTTTGCATAGTATTGTAACTATTACAGCTTATTTAATATCCTGTCTCATTAAACAAAGCTATTTAATGGCTAGCACTACTTGTCTTTTTAGCAACATTAGGAGGGAGCATTGTATGCTATTACTGTTCTGAGCCCTTTGCATGTATAAATAATTTGATATCCATAGCTGTTTTTCCCCATAGCTATTTTTCAAGTAGATACTAATATTAAATGCATTTTCCAGATGCTGAAACAGAGTTGCAGTGTTGAGAGTCCTCATCATCCCACCAATTTGATCATTCTTGGAAAGAAATAATTATGAAGAGCTTTTGTATTCACAGTGATGGGCTATTACAGTAAAATGATATAGACTAAAAAACAGAAACCGTCCATAGAGCAGGCTCCAGGAGGAGCAAGGCACTAGCTTTCAGTTGTCTCCTAGCACAGTTAGGTAGAAACTGTTTTATTTTCCCATCAAGTATGAGTGACAAATGGTTAGTAACCAGGGGTGCCCACTAGGCCTGGTGAGCAGCTTTTACTTGGGATCTGTTCCACATAATTGGCCTTTTCCATTTTCAGTTCTCAGGCCAGTTGGTGGTACAGCATGTCTTTGGAGCTCAAATGAGCAAACAATAAGTGTTCTTTATTCTAACCCACATTGTCAGTATAAATTAAAAGGCATAGCCCAAGTCTTTGATTATGTTGATACTTGTTTGGGTATCACAAGTATCCCACAAGTTTGTACATTATCTCTCAGGAGCCAGTCAAAGGGGTCAGTTTGAACACTCCAAGCCTGCTGAGTTAACTTTTTCAGCATAAGTATAAAGGGGTGTTTTTCCTGGATAGTACATTGAATAAGTGGCAGAATTAAAACTTAAGCATAGGCATTCAGACTCCAAAATCAATTATTTTAAGCATATGGAACTTAGCCAGGTGTGGTGGCTCACGCCTGTAATCCCAGCACTTGGGAGGCTGAGGCAGGAGGATCGGTGTGAGTTGAAGACCAGCCGGGGCTACAAAAGTGAGCTCAAGGCTAGCCTGAACTACATAGCGAGACCCTGTCTCAAAAAGACAAAAAAATAAATAAATAAATAAAAATAAACATATAGAACTTTATGCCACTTTTTGGGTCACCTGTGTCAAATACAAAATCTCGAAGTTTGGCTGAAGTGAAATAAATAATCCCTTCTTTAGTACTGTGGTACATTGTACTCTATATGTCTTAGATTTTTCTATCTCTGATATGCCTTTTGTTATGGAATGGGCACTACCAGAATATACAGAGATTTTGTGTAAAGGAAAGAAATCATGTTAACTATTGTTTTTGACACAGACAAGTCTAACTTTTATTTGTTATAACTATTAAGGTGTAATTGAAGTGCAGTAAACTGTACATACTGAAAGTGTATAATTTGATCTAATTTGGCAAACATCCATTAAACTATCATTGCAATCAAAATAATTAGCATTTCCACCACCACCAAATGGTTTCTTACTTGAATCAGGCCTGTTTACTGAAAAGAATTATGTCTGTGGACTAACCCTCTTTTAGTCAGAAATCCATTAATTTTGTATGGGTTGGTCTATTTTTAATCTCCATTCTTTCTTTTAATCTTTTTTCCTTGTTCCTCCTCTTTTATTGCCTTCTCCTGCCTCCTTCTGATGCCAAACTGCAAACTGTTCTGATTACTGTATTTTTATGATGCCTTGAAATTAGGTAGCTAGGGCCTGTCTTCCACTTTGTCGTGACATTATCCTTCATTATCCTCAGTCATATATGCATTTCTGTGTAGGCACTAGAGTTAACTTGCCATTATCTACAAAGTATCTTGCTGTGATTTAACTTTGGATTGTCTCTTAATCAGTTCAGGGCGTAATTCTATCTTTAAAATATAGTTTTCTGATTCATGCACATAGTATTTCTCTATATTTATTACAGTTGTCTGTGATTTCTTTTCAGTGAAGTAGTGTAGAGCAGTGAGGTATCTTCTATTACATTTATTTTTAGGTATTTTATGTTTTATAGCACCGCCATTTTTTTCTTCTGATACATATACACATACATTTAGCTGATTTTTATATACTTTTTATCTTGGCACCTTGCTCCATTCATTTGTTAGCCATAGTAGTTGTTCTATTATTTCTTTGTTTTTTTTAAGTAAACAAAATACAATTAAAGATAGTTTTATTTGTTTCTGCTCTGTGTGTACCCTGTCTTAAGTATGCTGTACTGGGCAGGTAAATTGTCAATGTATCTAAAGTTGACCCCGCTATGGCCCCACTCTCGAGCGCACTGAGTCAGCGATGGAATCTGGGTGTGGTGACATGTGCCCGTAATCCCAGCACTTGAGAGGCACAAGCAGGAAGATCACTGTGAGTCAGTAGTGAGATCCTGTACAAAAAAAAAGAAAAGAAAAGAAAAGAAAAGAAAAGAAAAAGATAGTTTATTCATAATAAATTTGTGAATAAGGCTAGTGAAATACATTGTATGTAGCATATCCACATTTAATTATTTCAATTCACTTAATACAGAAAAGAAGCATATTGATAAATTTTAAAACAAAGCTACTGAAATCTTGTACCTGAACTACATTTTAATTTCTTAATTCATTTAGTAGTGAAAGTAGTCATTATTGCCTTGTATAAACTCACAGAGATAGAATTCATTTTGTCATCAGGTTTGATTTTTACACTTATTACTCTGTGTTCTTAAAATCAGTACTGTCATTTAGCCTGAGAAGTTGTGGTTCTCGTACTTAAGTCACTTCTCTAAATTGGAGAACTTTGATTTGAGTATGTTATCTTCTTTGACACCAAGAATGTTTTTGTAAATAGCTACCTAAGAGGAGGTATTCATAATTAGCTATAAATTATGAAATTTATAGCTACTTTTAGTGGCCAATTAAGATGTGGCCTGGGCATTTAGCCTCTAGTATTTGGTTGGTTCCATTTGTTAGTCTGCTACACAGTAAATTTTGGGCGCACTGATAACCTCTATATTGTGCATGTATGTGTTGCTTAAGAAACAATGGATTGTGGTGAAGAACAGGGATTTGCCTTCTACCTGTGTCACTGGCTGTAGTTGTGAACTCCTGGGGCCTTTGCATAGTACTTTTGAATTTTAGAGGCTATATGTATTTTAGAAATTTACCTAATTTATTTCTTATAGTGTAGTCCATGATTTTTCTACTCTTTTTTTCCTGGCACTAGTTCATTAATGGACTTACTGGAAATCGAGAGTTGCAATGTTTCTATTGTCCTCAGATATTTATTCCTCTGTTGTTTATTGTAGTTGGAATCTTGGGGTTCTTCCCCATTACTATGCATGAGCTCATTTGCCAATGACTGTCACATCTTTAAAGTCTGTGCCAGTAAAACAGTTGAGAAGCGTTTTACATATTGACCTGAAAGGGAAAATTACAGTGATTTCTGAGGGGAGGAGTGTGTTTTTCTCTTCTGTTGCCTTCTTAACTCAGCAGCCTTCTTTTGTTGAGTCTTGTACTTTCATTGGGCCTTATAACTACTGCCATAGATGTTAAAGATACGTGGCTGGGTTCTCCTTTTACATTCTCCATTCAACTCTCCTTTGGTATCCCTAAAGTTTACTGTTCCTAAAAGCAGATTTTAATTTAGGAAGGAGAAGATTATACCTATGCTTACATGGAAGCCACTTTTAGCCATTCCTTAAAAAGTCACATTTTATTAGGTACTGACCCAAGTAATACTGAAATGTTTCTTTGCTTTTAGTATGTGCTTCTTTCTTGTGAGTGAGACCCTGACTATGGCTGTTATTGTTACTAGTATATATTATATCCTTTTAAACAAGACTTTGATTATAAACATTATCTAAGCTCTACCCCATATCGTAATAATTTCAGGTGTTGTCATTTAAGTAGTTAGTCTAAATTAACTAAGTTGTCTCGTTTGAAAGAACGTCATTTTTAGTATCAATTGTTTTGTTAAAATATGTGAGCAGTTCAAATGAAATGTAGGCTCATTTTTTTCATGAATTATTATTCTTTCCATTTTCTGGGGATGTTATCTACTTCATAGGCCTCTGTTTTTTTGTAAATAAGCCTAAGTTAAAACAATATTTTTGAAGGTGTAGTATTTAGGAGCTGTCAAAAGTGGTAAGACATAATATGTTTTCCAAGAGGCAGTGCAATCTGTACATATGATACAAGGAGTTGATTTAGAGAATTTAGGTGAAAACACTGAGAAAGATATTTCAGGTAGGGTTGTTAGTAAATGAGAAGTGTTTGTAAATGTTTTACATTTTAAAGTTCATTTTTAAATTAACCTGAATTTTATTTTGAAAGACAAAATCTTAGCAAAATGAAGTGAGTTATTTTGGCTGAGGTTAATCTAAAAATCAGAAAACATTTGTTCTTTAAAGAATATTGCACTGTAATCACAAAGTGTGTTATTAGCAGAGCATACCTATTTTTTGTTTTCTCTAAGATATATTGGCCCAACTGGGATGGCAGCAGTTGTGAAAGAAGCCACTTTACTTTACAGTGGTTAATTTCAGCTTCAAAGGATAACACACATCTCATCTACAAAATTTGTGAGTTATTTGCTATGTTTTAATCTCAAAATCAAAACAAGACCTCAAGCTAAACATTATATTACAGAAGCTCAGAAATAGCAAATTTCTAAGTGCATTTAGACTGTGAATGAATTTACAGTATTTTAAAAATCATCGCTGATGTATGCATACTGTATTTTAATTGATAACTGCTAAATTTTTCATGCAAGTGGCTGAATTTTATTCTTTTGTGTGTATTTTTACTGATCTGATTATTAAAAATCCATTTTTCAACTGAAGTATTCCCTGTTCAAGTGGATATCTTGTCTGATGAATTTTTATGCTCTCCACTGAATTTTATTTATTTATTTGTTTGTTTGTTTGTCTTCTTGAGACAGGGTTTCGCTATGCAGCTCAGGCTGGCCTTGAGCTCTCTTTTGTAACCCAGGCTGGTTTTGAACTTGCACTGACCCTCTGCCTCAGCCTCCAGAGTGCTGGGTTACAGACATGTGCCCATCCTCCATTGAATTTTAGAGCTTATAATTCAGTTCTTTCTTTTTCTCTGAATGGTTCTTATTTAGATCTTTTTAAAGTTTTATGGGTTTGCTGGTTAAATCACCGTAGGATTCTTGAGTTTAACAGTTCAGCCCCAAAATATTGGTGGTGTAAAGAATCACTTTATTTATTTTTATTTACTTTTTTATTTTTTTTCCAAGCAATGAGAGAGTCTGTTGCACTGATTAATGGAAGTAATGAGAGAACTGTGAGGAGTATTTTATGGCTATGCTCGTTCCGATGAGATTTAGTGAACACATCCTAGGAGTAAAGTTGTACTGTGAGCCTTCGTGGTACATCACTTACTTGGCCTTCGTGAACATTACCATAAAGACAGTACCTTGCCCTGTTTAGCAATGGTTTTAATTAGAAAGTCAGTCCTCATGTTGTCAACTTTTGATACCAGAATGGAGCCCTACTCTGAAGTGTTATCAGATGGATACATGTACTCCTGAGTACATGTGCTCCAGTGCATCCAGGTCCCTGAGGTAGGCGGATGACAGTCACATCTTCTTATCAGTAAACTAACTTCTACCTGGCAATCCCAGTTCTAAAGTGATCAGAAGAGCACTAAAGATTATGAACAGCAGGGTTTGAAAGTCCCTGGGCATTCAAAGTTCTTCCAGAAACATTAGCATCCAAAGGCAGTTATACCATCAGCTGCAGAAAGAATCTGTTTTTTTTTTTTTTAATTCTCTCCAGAGCCACTGCCGCAGCCACCAGGGCTCATGCCAGAGTCCATGCCAGGCTCTTCCTCTAAAGAATCATTTTAAAAGCAAGTGGTGTTGGAAATTTCAGAATTGTTTGAAAACTTTATTCAAGCATGTCATCTACTATGTGATACACATTTATTATAGAAGTGAGCATTGTTTTTATGCCTTTGTAATTCTGTATATGGAATTTTGAGTTAAAGTTACTCTTCCTGTACTTACTAAGCTGCAAAAGGTCATTAATGGGGCCTGCAACTTACTTTAGGATTCCTATAGAATATAAATGTGTGTATACAATTACTTTAAAGTAAACAATTATAATAGATATGAGTAACTTCAGTAAAAACAGACCCAAATTTTTTACTTATATCGACAGTAGTATTACAAGTTTTTAAAAAATCTCTGCCTAGGGCTGGCAAGATAGCTCAGCAGGCTAAGCACCTGCTTAGACAAGTGCAAGGGCCAAGGTTCCATCCCTGGCCCCACATGCATGTGCTGGCCTGGTCTGTGGGCACACTGAGCCGGTCACTGAGACTGGGTATAGTGGCACATACCTATAATCCCAGTGCTGGTGAGGCTGAGACAGGAGGATCTCTATGAGTCTGAGCTGTATAGTGAAACCCTACACAAAATACAAACAAACAAAAAGACTGAAAAGCTCTTGTACTTTATAGATAAATTTGAGATAGTGACATGGCAATGTGGTAGTGCCTGAGATCCTGTAGAAAAATTAGTAGGTAATATTTCAAATGAACAATGTATCGTTTTATTTAATGTTAAGTACAGTGGTCCCTCTTATTGTGGAGGTTTTGTTCCAGACACCCTCACGATAAGTGAAATCAGCGAAACAATGACATAATATTTATGTTAGCATTCATATATAGTTTAAGGCTTTGTAAACCATTCCCACACTCTTATAAACCTTTCCCACACTTTTAAAAACACTTCTAATGTTCTTAACCTTTTTGTAAACTCATAAACCTATGTAATTTTAGCTGCATAAGTATACTGTGGGTACTGCAAAATCCTAAATAATTTAGATTAGTGTCTTTTTAAAAACGCACCAAACAGTCTGGAAAAGACAGACCTGGAAGTAGCGAAGGACTACGGTACAAGGCTTTGCATTTGTACTTTGAGGAATAAGATTGGTGTTAATTCTTTGTTAGTCCAAGAAGCTTTCTAATTTTCTTGATGCTAATTTCTGTTTCCATTTAGGACAGGTGAATCACCATCTGTTTTTTAGTGAAAGGATGTATAACTCATGAAGAAAAAGCACTGTTTTCAGCACTTGGCATTTAAACAAATAGAAATGGATTTAACAAAATGTTGTGTTCAGACAGAACACCGGATAAAATGTTTTGTTTGTTTATTCTCATTGTAGCATCCAGTCCACCTTCCACTGGCTGTTGTCGCTGCATTTCCCTTTTTCCCCGTACTTTGAAAAGCAATTGAAACAGTCTTTTCCCCCTCAGAATTAAAGCTCATTTTTTGCATCATGTCAAGAGATGGCAGAGATACTTAGTGGTAAGCATGTCTTTTGAGACTGGATGAGTCCATCTTTAGTGGCCAGGGGGACAGATTAGTCTAAATTGAATTCCTAGCCTTCATTTACAAGTTGTTGGTAATTGTTGCCTACCCTAGGTTTTACAAGTTGCAATCACTTGTATATTTTCACAGGTAGATTTTACATTCAAACTTATTAGTGGAGGTATCCCAAGTAAAGACAAGAAAAAACAACAACAACAAAAAAAAAAAACATAAAGGACCTTTGACATTTCCCGAAGTGCAGGATTACATATTAAAATAATTTTTATAAAGTTGTAGCATGCTATTACCTTTTTTCATTCAATTTTTAAACTATTAAGTTTGGTTTAATCGCTGATGCAAAAATATCTGAGGTTGTTCTCGCTTCAGCAGCACATATACTAAAATTGGAACGATACAGAGAAGATTAGCATGGCCCCTGCGCAAGGATGACATGCAAATTCATGAAGTGTTCCATATTTTAAAAAAAATCTGAGGTCATAAATTTTTGTTCAAACTATTAGGTTCTTTGACACAATAGACAAGGACTCAATTGAATTTTGGTGATGGCATTATATTGATATGTAACTGCTTTGATGATAATCTAGTATCTTTTCATCTTTTTTCCTACAACTTCTTGTAGTAGGGTTTATTTGCCAGCAAGACCCCCAAATTTCTCATTAAATGGATGGGATTATCCTCTCAGTATTATCCATAGTTAAAAATGTCCCAACGAATACATATACAAGATAATCTTATTAAATTTATGATTTCTTTTTTGTTAATGTTATTATTTATTTTAAAAATATATATTGTGTAATTTAAAAAGACTAGTTTTGTCAAGTCAGATCATTGTGTATATAGATATATATGCTGATAAAAAGTGACCTTCATATTTATAAAGCTTATGTATGTTGTAAAGCATAAAAATGTAATTTTTACTTACAGTGACATCGAATTCACCAATCTAAGACCTGAGGAGCAACATGCACTAATTTATGTGCTTTCTTTTACATTATGCTTTTTCTTCTTTACCATAGGTAATTAGTATTCTTAAATTTTAACTAGTTATCTCTGGAGGTTGTTTTTAATACTTGTATCAGAAATTGTGATACCCATAAATTTTTTAATTTCATTTTAAGCTGCATATATATAAGTGATACTGTTCTGTATTATCTTCTGAAACTTGATTGCTTACATGCAAATATTTGTTTTTGAAAATAGTTGTGTGCTTCATTCATTTTCACTGTTGTAAAACATTCATGCCTACTCTGTTAATAAACTATATTAACTTCTCACTAATAACCAAAGAACAGGCTCCCCTCACTTCTGTTTGCTATTTTCAGGATCTAAGATGCCCCCCAATGATCTTTGTTTCCTGATATACAGGCCTTTGTGTAGATCTCTCCTACATTGAGTAGAACTGCCCTCTGGGCCAGTAGAGTACAGGGAAAGTGATGATGAGACTTCCATAGTATTTTCATTGCTTTCCTGAATCTGTCTGAGAAAAGCCAATAGCCATGTTGTGGCAATATTATAACAATAATCAGTTCCAATAATTTAGCCGTATAAGTAGATCCTCAGCTAGTCATGTCTTCAAGTGATTGTAGAGCTTGCCAATATATCTTGACTGAAAATGTAAGAACCCAACCAAGAACCTCTCATGTCAGCTACTCCCAAACTTCTAATCTGCAGAAACCAGGAGAAATGCTCAATACTGTTGTTTGAAGACACTATCTTTTGAAGTAATTTACCATATAGCCTTAGATAATAAATAAATACAATTTTTCACCACTTGCATAAGAATGTTATTTATACACATACAAACATAAAACTCAGATTGGTCCTTAACCACATGAGCTAAAACATGAGTTCTGATTTGTACTATGGACAATTCCCCCCAACATTTAGAAAAGCATAGGAAATGTATTTGGCTACCAAATGCTCTTTTCTGATGAAAGAAGCAACTACAAAAGCTTTACTTATTCAACGTAGCCAATGCTATAGATGCAAAACAAACAAAACTCAATTCCCCCAATACTACTTTCAAAACTGACATATTAAACTTGATTTTCAGTAGAATGTTTTTTTTTTCCACACTAGTAAATCAAAACCAAGATTTGCATGTGTGTGTGTGTGTGTGTGTGTGTGTGTGTGTGTGTGTGTGTGATATGATGTAAGTTATTGGGCTTCATCTTCTGGACAGGAATGCCAAGTTAGTCTCTCTTCATAAAAAGCAATTACAATCTGAGTACATTTCATATTTGCCTCGGGCCAGCACCAAGTCAGCCTCATCTGAAACATTGATTCTCCACTACTATCTGTGGCACCAATTATTCATTCAGGATCAAGACCTCTAGCAAAACCTCTAGGTTTTTTCAGCAGTATCTCTTTTTTTCCTTTGATTTGCTGATATCAGATCCACTGTTAGAATAAAGATTTTCCTTTTGTACCATCTTTTTCTTTACCAGTATTTTTGTGAATTAAGAAATGCTTCACTTAACTCTGGACAATCTAAATTTTCTTAAGGTTCCTATGTATTTATTGTCAGCATCTGTAAATCCCTTCCTCTGCAGAAAATACTCTACCTTCCCATTTGCTACACATGAGTCCAATACTTTCTCTACCACAAACTCTTCAGGTTGTGCTTCCTCAACTTTTTTACTTTCTCCATTTTGTTTCTTTCCCACTTTTTTTGCAATGCAGTTATATTGGTGGCTATTTTTTTGCTGCAGACTTGAAGAGCTATTAATCATTGCCTCGAATGCTCAGTTGTGGGTCCACAAAGTCTCAGCCTGCACATCTGCTAAGGAGACCTTTTGGTAATATGAACACTTTCATATGTGCTGCCTACACACATGTACAAGACAGTGTTAGTTTTCCTGCTGCTGTGAACAAGTACCTGACACCCACAGTTTAAAGAATGAAACGGTTTAATTGACTTATGATTTTGGAGGGTTCAGTCTATGGCATCAACACATAAACATGATAGGGGAAGAATATGGCACAGGAAAGTTGATGGGGGAAGAGTATGACAGAGCAAAGCTGCTTAGTTCATGGTAGCTGAGAAAAAGAGCAGGACAGTAATGCAGAGAAGGTGGTAGGGATCATATACTGACCCCAGGGTCATAACTCCATGTCCCAACTAGACACATTAGCCAAAGCAGGGCGACAGTGACAGAGAGGGAAAGGTCCAGGCATCACATACTGTGAGTCTCACTTACATGACCCAGAAGCCACAAAGCCAGTCAGTTGATAATCTGCCTTATCTGCCTTAGTACAAAGACCAAATAGTGAATGAAAGTGTGCAATTTCTGAGTTGAAGATTGTGAGAATATTTAATTTAGGACTGTCATGCCAGTAATTTTTGAAGTTTAACTGGTTTATTGTTTTTGTTTTTTAATCTATCTTTTGACTAGCACTGATTATTCATTTATTTGATGTCAGATTTCTTTATTATTTTTTCTATCGCACTGAGTTTATATTTTCTACCCCAACATAAAAAACAGAAGTAACGTACATATTTTGCTAAATATTTTTATATATTTATATATCTTTTAAATCATTTACAGGCCAACCAGTTATCTCAGTGGATTAAAGTGCTTGCTTAGGCAGACAGGGCCCTGAGGGTTCGATCCCTGGTATGCCTTGGTCGCCCTGCCCCTGGGGTGCACTGAGGCAGAGATTGACACTGGGCGTGGTGGCACATGCCTCTAATCTCAGTGCTTGGGAGACTGAAAACAGGAGGATCACTTTGAGTCTGATCTGTGTAGTGAGACTCTATAGACCTGTGCTAAACACATTTTAAAAAATATTTATTTATTTATTCATTGATTGATTGATTGATTGATTGGGTCAAGGATCTTGCTATGCAGCTTTGACTCTTAGTGAACTTCCTCTCTCACTCTTCCCAATGCTGAGATTACAGGTGTGCACCACCACACTTGGCGTGGCTTCTGAGACCAGCACAGCATGTGATACTGGGGACTGAACTGGGTACTTGCACTTGCCAGGTACCCAGACCACCAAACTGTCTTCCCCAGCCCTCCACTAATATTTTTCCCTTTAAAGACTTCAAGATTGATTGTTATGAACTGAAAGTGAGGTATGGTATCTCATTTCTTGTTTTGACTATGTGGCTAACCAGCAGTCCCAGTTATTAAAAATTCCCATCAGTTATGGCTTGTGTTTAGATGTCCCCAAAGTTTCATGTGGTTATAAGTGGGGCTTTTTTAGAGATGGCTGGATCTAGAGTGTATGATGCTGGAATTGATTCCTGGTGCAATGATAGGATCAAGGGCACTAGGATTAAGGATGTGACTGCTACGCTCTAAGCAGCCTGGATAAGATATAAGGGGAAAAATAGCTGTGGTCCTCCCTTGCTGCTGTGCTATGGATTCTTCTCTGGAATACCTGTCTGCCATGCTACTCTGTCTTAGAGCCAGCTGATTATGAACGGAAACCTCTACAAACTGTGAGCTAACCTTTAACTTTGGTTGTGGAGTATTTTGTCTCAGCTTTGAGAAAAATAACTAAGACAGGATTTGGAACCTCGGATGAGGGGGTCATTGATGTGACTGTACGTGACCATGTGGCTCAGAGGTTTTGACATTTGCTTATGGGAAGAGTTTGGAAAGGTTCAAAATCTTGGTTGAAGAAAGTAGAGCTGCAGTGCCTTAGCCTGGGCTTGATGGGAGGTTGTGGTCAGAACTCAGAAAACAGAGGCTGATAGAAGTCCTTCAAGTAGAGGCCAGGCTTGGGATGTTTCTACTGGGTAGAAGGACTGCATTGGTTGCTGTGCTCCAGATGAGATGTGTTATGGGTTGGCAGAAAGTTTGTCTGTGTTTTGCTTGTGCCCAGCAAACGAAACAGAGATTTTGCCTGAGACTGAGATTAAGGAAGGTGGACTGATTAATCTTGCACAAGAAATTTCAGTGCAGTCTAATGCTGAAGCAGTAGGATTGCAGTTGGGGCTAGCTAAAAGCCCCAACTGCATTAATAATCAAGAGTAGAATGATTAAAACAGCTTGGCCAGAAAAAAAGCTCCTGTAAAGTTGTGTCCTGGAAAGGTGGAACTTAAGAGAAACTGATTCCTGAACATACTAACAAGGAAAAGCCAAGTATTTCAAAAGACAACAGAAAACACATGCTGAAGATGTCACAAGTATCAGCAAGACTCCAGTCTTGTGCAGCCTCAGAATTGCAAGTTGACTTTTATCTGAGAAGAAATCTCTGGAACACCATATTCCAGAGTGGCATTGCCTAAGGAAGTTGCACCTCTGGATATGGTTCGTAGACACTTGACCGCTATAACCAAGAGAGAACGAAATCTGGTACCACTCTAGCTGGCGCAGATACTGGCATCATCCACATGGTTCCAGCTTATGTGCATGCAGAATACAAGAGTTGTGGGGTCAGAAAGGCTTCCACCCAGATTTTAGAGGAAGGCATTGGAGACTAGGCAGTGTACCCCTTAGAAGACAGTGTGTGAAGTTAGGAGTGTGAAGCCAGAGGAAGCCAGTCACATTGCTTGTCTGAGGAAAGCTGCCAGGAGAGAAGCCCCAAGAAAGAAGCCAAGAGAGCTGAAGTCAACAAGGCCACCATAAGAGCATAGCCACCCAAGTCCTTTGGAGTTCACAGTTTGCCATAGATTGCTTGAGTTGCTGAAAGTGGAATTATGGGATTTAATGTTTGCCTGCTGGTTTTGGTCTTGTTTTGTTCCTATTCCTTGCTATTACTGTTTATAACTTTTAAAATGGAAATGTCTTTCATCCTGTGGACCATTGGATGTGTTTAGCTTTCTTTTCATTTGTGTTGGGCTTTGCAGCTAAGAGTTTGCCCTAAATATCAGGGAAGACTTTGGAGTTATTCTTTTCAATAATGTTAAACTTGCTAGGATTTAGGCAAGTCTTGGAGATGGACTGAGTCCATTTTGCATAAAGGATGTCCATGAGCCTTTAGGGAGCCAGGATCAGAATTTTATGGTTTGTGTTTAATATCCCCCCAAAGCCTTATAGAGACATTGGTGGGGCTGTTTCAGAGATGGCTAGATGTAGAGTGCATGACATTGAGATTAGTCGATGGTACATTGCTAAAATCAAGGGTACTGGGATTGAGGATGTGAGTGTTTCTCACACTAAGTAGCCTGGATAAAATATAAGGGGTAGAAAGGACTGTAGTCTTGCTTTTTTGCTTTGCCACATTCTGTCCACCATAAGCTGTTTACTCTTTGCTTGTCTGCCATGCCACCCTACCTTGGAGCCAACCAATTATGGACTGAAACCTCTATGAGCTAAATAAACTTTTCTTCCATTATCTTTGATTATGGGGTATTTTGTCTCAGCATCAAGAGAAGTACTGAGACGTGGTCCTTCCTTTATAGATGTCATAGCTGGCATGTAGATCTGTGACTTCGCTCTGTTTTGGAGCCTCATTCTAGTCATCAATTAGTCCTAATACTAATGATATACTTTATTAATTCTTATGAAGCCTTTTTGTGATTTGTCTTTCATACAACTTTTGAATTAGGTTTTTAACTTCTATTAAAAATGTTTGAATAGATCTGCATTAAATACACATATCAGTTAGAGGAAGATTGGTGTCTTTGCAGTATTGAGATTTTGGAACCTTATGCACACTTTGTGTTCCTCCACAATTTGCAGTTATACATCACAGTCCAAGCAATGAGTCTATTGAAGCAAATAATAGAAGTAATGGGAGAGACATCAGGAATATTTTATGGCTATGGAAGGTCATATGAGATTTCGTACACACATCCCATGAATCAATTTGTGCTGCGAGCCTTACGTGTTGCATCGCAAATTGGCTTCTATGAGCGGTGCCAGAAAGCCAGTACCTTGCCCTGTTTAGCAGTGGTTTCAAGTAGAGAGTTATTCCTCACTTTGTCAAATTTTGACACCAGAACAGAGTCCTACGCAGGAATGGCATCAGAAGGGTACATGTACTCCTAGATACATGTGCACTGGAGCACATGGAGGTCCCTGGCAATCCCAGTGCTGAAGTGGTCTAAACAGGACTGAAGATGATGAGCAGCAGGGTTCGAAAGTCCCTGGGCATTCAAAGTTCTTCCAGAAACAGCATCTAAAAGCAGTGGTAGCAACTGCTGCAGAAAGGATCTATTTTTCTTTTGAATGCTTGTTAGTTTGAATTTGTTGAAATCCTAATTCCCAAGGTGGTGGGGCTTATAATCTCCTATAAAGATATACTTATAAACAGAAAGCAAATAGTTTTAGAAGAACTTCAGTTAGAAGAACTTCAGTTCATTTTAAAGAGAAGAAAAGTAAGAAAACATGGCCAGGGTGATAGCTCAGTGGCATAGGTGCCTTCCTGGGAGGCACAAAGACCCGTGTTTGATACGTCTTCTTCCAGAGCCAATGCCACAGCCACCAGGGCTTGCTGTGGAGTACTTGCTGGGCTCCTTCTCAGGCTTCAGGTTGCTTAGGGTGATCGACTGCAGGTGGGTCCCACAGAGCAGGGCATGGGTTTGGGTCATGTGCCAGCATGGCCAGCCACAGTTTTCTTTAATATCTTTTAGAAATCTTACAGCTTTCCATAAATAACATTGTTATATTTATTATAACAGCAAAGGTTTCACTTATTATACTATTTTGCCTTGTAACTGATTTTTGCTGGTATTCATTAAAACAATGTTATAGTGATAAATTTTTAGTAAACCATCTTGCTAAATCCTTTTTATTCCTAGTAACATAGAAATTCTTTCTTTTTTCATTTCGTTTTCCTTTCTCTCCATCCTTTGCTCTCCCCTGTCCTTCCTTCCCCTCCCCTATACTTTCTTCCTTTTCTTCCTCCCTTTCTCCCTCCCTCCCTCTTTCCCCCTTCTTTTTTGTGACAAAGTCTCACTACATAGCCTAGGCTGACTCTAAATTCACAATCCTTACACAGCATCCGAGTAGTAACATTCATGTGTAGGTGACCACACACCTTGCTACACAAACGTTATTGTTGGTTTTTTTTTTAATGCTGTAAAATCTTATTTCTTCATTTTTTTCTTGTTTTGTTTTTTTTATAGTTACGCTTATTTCCCAATCCTTATTTGTCTCTTTTGTACTTGTTGCATTGAATGGAACTTTAGCACACTTTGACAAGATGTGATGAAGATCAGTATTTTTGTTTTCTGGATCCTGTTTTTAAAGAGGTATTAAAAACTTTACCATAATTTTTTTGTCTTTATACCTTTATTCCTAGCTTTCTACAATTTTTCTCCCAAAATGACAGTTGAATTTCAGCAGTACTTTTTTTTTGCAGATATTAAAGTTATCAGGTCATCCCACTCACACACCGGGCCTGGGCTGTGGGTTGAATGAGGACAAGCAGGGCCCTGGGACATCTCACTCACAGGCTGGGTCAGCACTGTGGGTCAAATGAAGACTGGGTAGGTCCCCAGCCATCTCACTCACATGCTGGGCCTGGGCTTTGGGTTAAAAGAGGATCCAGTGAACCTTAGGTCGTCTCACACACCAGGCCTTGGCTCTTGATCGGATCCAAAATAATATTAAAACATAAAAAATTACAAATAATACACAATTTTAATTAACAAAGTAGTAAGAATTGTACAGTATTTGTTGTAATGCATAGTGTTGTATTCCAACCAGTTACTTATGTTACCAGATATATGCATGGAAAATTGGAAGAAATATATGACATTAAGAAGAGAAAAAGTACAAACAATTGAAAAGAGAACACAAAAATTAAGCATTATCTGCTCCTTTCCATAGACCTGCAGAAATGCACACTCCAGTTGTCCAAACTACCCTACATACCTACATACATAGATATATCTCTTTCTCCCACGCCCTTTTTGTCCTTGTCAATTCACTAACTCTTTGCTTTTGAATAAGTTTATTCTCTTTTCAGTATCTGTTGTATACTTCAAATTCGATTTTCCCTTTTAGGTTCTCACATTAAGGAGATAATACGGTGGGTATGTGGATCTGATTTATTTCACTTAAGAGTATGTTCTCTAGTTATATTTGTTTACCAACAATACTCAGATTTATCCTGATATCGGCCTTTTTTTTTTTTTTTTGTGGAACTGCACATCAAAATCAGGACCTTGCACTTGCCAGGCAGGCATGTGTGCCCCTGAGCTATTTCCCTGGACCCTTATCCTGTTGTCAGTCTTAATTCTCAATAACTAAAATAATTTTCCTTGACAGCTTTACTCCATAGAAAATTATGGACAACTTCCATGAACTTAAAAATCATATAACTTCCTAATAATAAAAATTAATATATGAACATATGAAATTTCTGCAGAACAAAACAAATAGAATTATTATTCTAGTGAAGTTTAACCATTTGTCTCTTACCAGAATGGCAATAGATGAACCTCATAACACCAAGTTTGAAACCCAACCACCCTTTTTGTCTGTGATACTTTCACCAGGTTTATGTAGCTTTGCCAAGTCTGGGATGTCTCATGTTTGTAAAATGCAAGTGTGTCAGTTATACCTACCTTGCTAGTTCAGCTGATGACCTAAATATGATGGCAGTGTAAAGAGAATTTTTGGCCTGAGGTCAGTGTGTGCATTTAGGAGATAGTTGAACCACAGGTGTATGGGCAAAACTTTAAATGAAAGTAGAATTAATATAAATGATTACTGTCTAGGCTTTTGTTTTGATAAAGTTAGAAGGGAAGCTAAAGGAAATAAATTATGTCAAGAAGTAGTTTTAATTATTTTACAGGGTTTCTTTTTTAGTATAGTCTTAGAAACTCAAACTCACAGGATATTTATGGTATTGTCTTATTATTTATTTGCTGAATACATCTAACTGATGCATATGAAAGTTTGTTTTTGTAAACTGGACTGATTTTATTGTCCTGAGATATTGAGCATAAATTAGTTGAACCCTGTTATACCTGATTTTATATCGGTTAGTAGTGTTGGTACAGGGAATTATAGTTGGTGAAATGATTTTATGTGCATATATATATATATATATATATCCATATATATATATACATATCCATATAGATATGTATATATATCCATATATATGTATATTATATATATTGTAGACATATCCATTTATTCTTGATAATTGCTCTGCAAAATTAATTGTTTGTATTATGGTTATTCCCATTATAGAACTGTGGCTTTGTTGAGGTCATTTAGCTGCTAGGTGGTGGAACTTAGCTGAAAAACCTAGATCCCATTCCATGTTGGCTATATACTGTTGCTTGTGAAGCTAAGAAATTATTTTAGATATCCTTGAATTAGAACTTACATTCCTAGCTTGACTCAACCATGACCCGGAGTGTTTTCACCTTGTTGAGAGGCTACTGTTTTTATACCAGGGCTTGTTTTATTTGGGCTTTGCTTCTGTGTGTGCTTCTGTCTGATGCCTTCATTTTCTAGCCTATTTCTCATGCCCATATTTGTGTATACATATGCACAATACACGCACATGCACATGCACATGCACATAGCCAGCAGCCTCAGAAATTGATGCCATTGGGACCTGGCGGGATGGCTCAGTGGTCTAAAGCGCCTGCTTAGGAAAGCTTGGGTGGCTGCAGGGACCGCGGTTCGATCCCCGGCATCACATGCTGCACCAGCCCTGCCCTGAGGGCAGGCTGAGCTGGCCATGAAAATAAATAAATAAACAAACAAAAGTTCTGAAACAAGAAAAAAATAAATAAATGAAAATTAATTAATTAATTAAAAATAAGAAACTGGATCGTTGAAGTTATGAGGCAATAAACCTTAAAAAAAAAAAAAAAAAAAAAAAGAAATTGATGCCATTCAGTATTAGTGTGAAGCACCCTTTCCTGATGAGCAGCATGGTAATTTTAACTGTAATTAGCATGAACGTTTTTGGTTCCTCATAAATGCCTCTACTGATTTCAACATGACTGTACTTTTAGTTGCAAGTGAATTCCCGAATTTGACTTACTATGGATTCTTTGTGGCTAGACTAGGACTAGACCAGTTCCTGGGGCCTCAAATGATGAAACTTGTACTTGTTTTGCACCAAATTTTGTGCTTTTCTCAATAAGTCAGCATGTAAGGTGGAAAGGGCTTCTGTATATTTAATACCTGCATAAAAACATGCTAGTGTGGAGAAATGCGGTTTCTGTGTATCTTTTTATACATTTATAAGTGCTTACACCGTATTTTGAGCAAACAGGGCAAATAAATATTTTTCTGTTTCATGTTTTGAATGCTGACTCAATGAAGATTACACATGACAAGTTATTTATAGCTTTATTTATACATGGTGGATTCTCTGTTGGAATCATAGGAAGGAAAAAGACATGATAATTGCTTTGTGTAGTTCACAGAATGAAATCGCAAACTGAGATGTTTTGAATCTAGTTTGTACTATAACCATTTCTAGGAAACCATATTTAAACAGCGGTGGTTATCATGAAGTATACAACATGTCAACTATGTCCCAATTCACATCAGTAAAAACCTTCTGCCACTTTATTCCCTATAACCTAACCTCCATCAGATAATGCCAAATAAACTATGTTGAGTGCATATATTAATATATATCAAACGTACCAAACAGCTTCCTGGCTGCGTTTGCAGTAGTGTTTATCTGTGGTCATGCAGGTTGTAGCTCTGAATTTTTATTAGGAAAACTAAATTGAGAATTTATAATGTTCCTGATTTAGATTCACCAGCTGTGTCACAGCCGTAGAAAACCACTCACGCAAGTAAAAATCTAACACCGTATGTAAGAGTGCAATAGTCAAATTGCTTTTGCTTCATGCTTGCTTCATGTCTGTTACTATGAAGTTTAGAGTTGCATGTACTGATAGTAATCTCCTAACTTGCATATCACCAGTGTGGTGAACTATGTTGTAGATTTTATGTGGTCTTATATCAAATCATGATTATTAGTTGATGTTTAATCTTGGGAATCATGAAAGTGATTCTTTAAAAAGTGAATCTTAGTTATTACTATAAAAGTAAAAACATTTACAATTTTACCTTTATTCAAACAGCCAGAAAGAAATGATTTTTCTCTTTAGATAATTTGACATCACTAAAAATTGACTAGTTTATAGTTAGAAGAACTACTAAATTAGCAGTGGGACAGAGTAAAACTTATAGGGGGCTCACTGTTAATGTTAATTTAGTTGTGGTATTCTTAGCAAAGGGCACTGAAATCTCTCATCATAAACATTTTGGGGCTGGCCAAATAACTCAGTGGAGTAAAGCGCCTGCAAGCGGGCACAAGGGCCGGGAGTTTGATCCCTGGGCCTGTTATGTGGGTGCCTCGTCCGGGGTGCACTGAGGGGCAGTTGAGACTGAGAGTGGTGGCACACGCCTGCAATTCCAGCTCTTGGAGGCTGTAAACAGGCAGATCACTACAAGTCTGATCTATTAGTGAGACCCTGAACACCCTGTAGACCCTTCCCTAAAATACAAAGGGGAAAAAAACATTTTGATTTCTCCTACAGAATGGTGTACATAATGTTTCTAGTGAAACTTGTGCATAAACTTGTGAGATTTGTTGGATCAGACCAATTCTTGAGTGTAACTCTCTGTATGAGCAATGTTTTGTTGTAACAGTATTATAATTATCAATCTAGGTCTGATATATTTTATTTGAGCTCTTTGGTAATTTGATTTCTGTTGGTCAGTAAACACATAGGTAGTGAACATCCATCAGTTTTTCTCATGTTTGCTCCCTGTGTACCCTATATCAAAGATTTGTTTCTTCAAGGAATATAAACACATCTTTACTCATGTTGAAGTTATGGTTTTGAATTGCTTGCTCACAGAAGAAAAATAACCATTACTTTGATGCAAAGTGAAAATGCTTTTCTAGTCAAAAGTATGTCTGTTTTTTATTGCTGTGACAAAATACCTGAGACAACCAGCTTCAAGGAGAGAAGATTCACTGTTGCTCATAGTTTGTCAGATTTCAGTTCATAGTTGGTTGGCTGTGTTGCTTTTGGGTGTCTGGTGGGGCAGAAAGTTATGATGGGGAGCACGTGGTAGAGTAAAGCTGCTTACTTCCTGATGGCCAGGATGGCAAGAGAGGAGAAGGGACCAAAGTGCAGTACACCCTTCAAGGGCACAGCGTCCACCCCATGTCTTCTAGCACCACACGTCTGTGGCTGAGCTTTTAACACATGAGCTTTTGGAGAGACACGGCTGGTCTGCACCTCCACTGAAGCATCACAGTTCTTCTTCGATTGTCTCTCATGATGGGGTGGCCTTACAGCAATTAACAGTTGTGCCCAGTTTCTCTGTTTAGTGCCAGGTACTCCTTTATGGAGTATGGACTCTATTTTATAAATGATAAAATGCTCAATTTTATCATTTGTAAAACTATTAAACCATATACTAAATGGCTTATCAACGGATCCACTTATAACAATTTTCTAAAAGTTAAACTAATATATGTTGAGCACTTCATTATAGATCAAGCACTATACTAAACGTTTTATTTTAACTTCAAACCATTTAGCTTTCATGCTCCTTTTCAGTTTGTGGAAGAGCCAGTAAGTAAGGTGCATGCAGGTGCAGTGTAACTTTTATGAGCTTGGCTGGCCTTTGGGTGGCAGTCAAGGTAGCATCCACTGTGTTTTTCATTATACCTGCTTTAGAAAAACAAACAAAAAAGTAACTTCATGAAAGTAAACTTGTAGCACTCTTTCAGAAGGTGGCATAGGAAGTATGATTGTCATTTCTGTTTTATAAGTGTGGATGATGAAGGACTGGCAAAATGGTTCATCATTCTAAAGCACCTGCTTAGGAAAGCTTAGGCAACTGCAGGGATTGCAGTTCAATCACCAGCACCACATGCTGTGCCATCCCCACCCCCAGGGCAGGCTGAATTGGCCATAATGTGTGTGTGTGTGTGTGTGTGTGTGTGTGTGTGTGTGTGATGAAGTACAAAACAGTAAATTTCCATGGGTCCTGGTGAGTTATTATTAGAGCTGGATAGTCTTTCTATTGCATCCAATTGTCTGTAGTTTGTGTTGAGATTTAGTATATACTGGTTTTAGAACATTCACAGTTTGAAAATATTTTAGGGGTAGAGTTTTTAATTTCTTTATTAACAGAATAGGTAAGCTTCTAGGTATTTTCTGCTATATTCTGATTATAGAAATGCTTTTCTTTTTAAAGATAATTATAAAATCGGATAGCAAACCAGTTGGGTACCTCAATCAGAGAAATATTCTTTTGTTATTTCCATCAGTGTAGTGTTTATATAATTTCATTAGTAGGTGTAGGGTAATTGACTCTTGTTCACAAGCACCTTGCAAAAGGCCATCTATTTATACTTTTAATAATTTCTGGCCAAAATAAAGCAAAATTAGATTTTAATAAATTGCAATCTTATGTATTACTGCTTTTTATAGTGGCGTTTATAGTATTTAAATTTTTTAAAATTTAGTATAGTAAGGAGTATATTACTGTTAATTCCCAGAAGATATCATCACTCACTTGGAATGCATTTATGCTGTAGATTTTGCAACTTCAGAAGCAGTTCTCCAAGTTCTCTTTTGTGAGTTCCTTTCCAGGCATGATTAAAACTGTTCTGAGTGCTGCTGCTGAGTGCCTTCCAGTGGAAAGCTGGGCTTATAAAAACTACGCTGTGTCTCATCCATCTTGTCCTCTGTACCTGGGACTGGATGAACTCCAGCTCTTCCCCAGAGTGAAAGTGACCATGAAAAATAAATGGTTTGAAATGATTGTGAAAACAAAGCACAAGAACTCAGAAAGAGGGTCCCCAGAACTACTTCAGACAGTGGCAAGAGTGACTACACAACTGTGTGTGTGTGCAGTGATAGGGACCATCTTGAGGGGTTGATGGCAGTGTGTATGTCACTGTAATAATTACTTTAAAGTTTAAATATTTACTATATTTTACGTCACACCTTATAGATTGGATAGATATAGATTGAATTTAATAGTTCCATTTTGAAAAGAGTTGCTCTTTCCCTGAAAGTTTGATTTTTGATTATAATTAATTTGTGGAAATGTTAGGTATATTTTCCCTGTCTGCATGTTCCAGACAGAAGATTGTATAAATGAAAAATACTTGAATGACATTTACTTAAAAAAAAAAAAAAACTCAAATTTTTGAGTGTTTCTGAAGATACTTTTAAAAAGCAATAGCTGATAAGGAATGAAAACTAGTAAGTTTGGCTAATCTTACTTGAACTAACATGTACATATTTATAGGTTTAAGATATTGTGCCTTGTGACAGTTATAGTGATGATGCAGACTCAATACCTTTCTTTGTGGAGCATGTAAGCTGTTGACTAAGATGGCTACGTACCCAACTGCGATGCAGAGCAGACAGCAGGGTTCCCCGTGGTTAGGCGTGAACAGTGAAGTGGCATGTCAGCTAGATGGAAATCTTTGTCTTCTGGGAAGGTCTAGGAAGTCCTCAGGGAGTAGGTAGGATTTGAATAGAGCTTAATTTATTGCTTTCATTCATTCTAGACTGTCTTCTGAAGATTGATGTCTATTTCCTTGAGTTCTTTAATTTTGTTGCCAATTGGGATAAACATGGCACAAATCCACCAGGGAGGTCCAGATGAAAAAGAAAAGACCACAGCACTGAAAGGTACATACTTAATTTGCTTTTTCAAGTAATTTTCATTGTGCCTAGAGAAGATAGGGATATTTAGGTGACCTTGTTCATTTTGATTCTAAAATATGGGTACCTAAGCTATTTGTAATTATTTTTATCCCACACAACAATAATTACAGTGTCAGGTGTCATACATGCTTCATAAATAAATAGAGACTCATGTAATTTTATAAGAACTCTTGGTGCTTCTCTTCTTCAAGGTCATATGGTTAATAGTAAAGCTAACATAAGATTTTATACTTTGGTTGCTTCAAATGTCACACTGGGTTAGGATAATGGTCTGGCTGCTCCTATATCCTGTCTTTGTGGCAGTGGCACTGGGGATATTCTATGAAAGGTCCATGTTAATGCTTCAAAAGGAACCTGCCCAATGTTGCAGAATTTTTGAGTTAACTTTTTTTTTTTTTTTTGGTGGTACCAGAGACTGAACTTGGGATCTCTCTCTCTCTTTTTTTTTTTTTTTTAAATTAAAGAAACCTACTATCAATTGTAATTTTACTGTAAAACAATCTGTAGTGTTTTCATTATCATATATTTAATCTGTCTAATAACTTACTTAAAATTAAATTATCTTTGTGTGCTGTCAAAGTTACTTCATTTGGTGATAGAAAAGATATCTTACATGTCTTTTTAAACATTCAGATGCCAACTGTGGTACTGTATTTTATGCAGCTTTGACAGAAAGAAACAGACTGGGTAATTTCCAATAAGCAGTGATTTATGGACTCCCTGTTCTGGAGACTGTAAAGTCCGTTACCAAGGTGCTGGTATCTGGCAGGGCCTGTGATTGAAGGTAGAAGGGGTCACATTTTCCCCTTCATGACAACAGTAGTCCACCAGAGGAGTGCATCATTGCTGGCCCAATCAAACTTGTGAAGGGTCCTGACTCTTAACACTGTTGCAAAGGCAATTCAAAAGAAAGAATTTTGAAGGGGACTGTCTTAGTCACTTTCCTTATCAGTGGGACAAAATACTTGACACAAGTGAGAAGCAACAGGTTTATTTTGGCTCAGTGTTAGTCCTTGGCCTTTGGTTCCAAGGCACAAATGGCATGGTAGGCAGGTCAGGATGGGAAAATCTCACATTATGGTGACCAGAAAGGTGAGAGAGAAGGGAAGAGCCATAGAGGAAGACACACTCTTCCATGTCACATCTGCACTGACTGGCCTCTAGCCTGGCTGCACCTCCTATTAGCCAGTCAGGTATAGTGCCCTCATAATCCACTTACCTTGCAGACACATGGGGCTTTTGGGGGGATATTCTAGGTCTAAACTATAACAAGGACAAATATTGAGGACAAACAGTGAAACTGTAGCCCTGGGGATGTCAGATGGTAAGGTTCCCTTTTTCTTGATTCATTATAAAATCTTAAAAGGTCTTAATTGGTTCTAGCTTATGTACTGTATGCCCTGGGTGCATATATAGCCTGCATCTAGGTGTTCTCAAGGGGGTAATAAATGTATCCCCCCAAATTTTCTTCTGACTTTGTTTTATCTTATTATAAAAGCCTCAAGCAGATATTGCATAAAGCTGCCAGTTTCTTGGCTCAGTAAGTGTCACAAGATGTTGCTTTCACAAGTAATGATCTATGCAGAGACTGGTGTAAGTAGTCTTTATCGATACAAATGGACAGTAACAAAGAAGGTTACTTTAATTTGGCTTTAAGAGGAAGATGCCTCATAAATGTAAGAGATGAAGGTGACTGGGATTAGGTTGATTGCAAGGGGAATATGAAAAGTTGACAGAATGTTGGATATATTTTGAAAGAAACAATGGCATGTTTTGATGAAATATTGAAATGAGATGTTAATCTGAAGGTTCTTGACTGAAGTAATTCTAAGATAGGTGTATTAATGAAAATGAGAAATCATTGAGGAGAGCATATTGAGGGGGTTGTGGTATTGGAAAAGAAGAATGATGTTTGGCTGTATTGAACAGAGATGGCCACTGAAACATCAAAGTGGAGAAGCTGAGTTGTGGGTTTGTGAAAGAGTCTGGATCAGAGAGAAAAGTGTGTGTGTGTGTAATTCAGTACAACTCGAGCCCATGCATTGATTTACAGATGACTACACTCAAACCATGGAAGGTTCTAGCAGCAGTATCTCTTCTGCCACACTTTGGAAGCTCTGTTCCCTAACTTCCACCCCCATGTACGTTCCCTAGCTATCAGTATTCTTTCTCTGTCTCTGTAGTTTTGTAGATATCAGGTAAATGAAATCATAATATATGCAGCTTTTGGGGATTGGCTTTCTTCAGTAAGAATGGTATGCTTGAGCTTTGGCCAAGTTATTGCAAGTGTTAGCTATTCTTTCTTACTGATGAGTAGTATTTCCTTGAATGGATGTACTTGTTTCTTTAATCTTCGAGCTTGGAAAGTTTTTAACTATTAAAAATTATTTTGTTGTGTGTATTCAGGTGTAAATTTCTATGTGAATTTAAAGTTTTTACATCTCTAGATTAAATGCCTAAGAATCTGATTGCTTGTTCATACAGTAAGTGAAAAAGACTGTACCATCAAGTTACTTTTTCATCTTTATCAAAAAGTCAACTGGGTATATTTGGGGAGATCTATTTTAGGTTTTCTATTTTGTGATGTAATATAAGTGTCTACTATATTCTGTACTTATGGTAGCTATAAAGTGTACTAAGTTAACGCTATATACTGTATTAACACTGAGCAATTTCCTCAGTATTATTTTTTAAAATCTTTGTGCATTTAGAATAACTTTTTCCATATCTTCAAAGATTTTACTCAGATTTGATAGCAGTTATATTTAAACCTATAGGTAGGTAAATTACTGAATAACTGATATGATTACTTTATTCTTCTAATCTGTGTACATAGTATGTCTTATTTGTTTAAACCATTGAGCTCTTTCATCTGCAATTTGTAGTTTTTAAAACAATAAATCACAAATTTTAAATTTTAAAATATAAACTATTATGTGTATATACATATATACTATAACATACATAGTATAAGTTTTGTAAGGTTGTGTAATAATTGTAAATGATAATATGTTTCTTAATGTTCCCATGAGTGTGGATTATTTATGGATTTTATTATGACCTTGTTAGCTTTAAAAGATTTTTTTGACAGAGTTGTTGGGATTTTCTCTATGGTCAGTGATGTCACTTGCAAATTGTTCTGTGCTGTTTCATTCACTTTGATTTTATGCTTTTTGTCTATGTTGAACTTGCTAGGATTTTTAATATCTTATCAATTAACAGTGAGAACTGGTGCTCCTCCTCATTCCTCGCCTTGAGGGGAAAGCATGGTCTTTCCATATTAGGTATTTTTGAAGATTTTCTTTATCAAATTGAAGAAATCTTTTTTATTCCATGTTTTCTTGAAGTTTTTAGTCTTGAGTGAATGCTGAAAGTTGTAAAATGCTTTTCCCACATAAATTGACTGTCATGTATTTTTTAGCCTATTGGCCCTGGTGGACTACATCTTGATTTTTTTGAATAGTGAATCCTGTGCAGTTTTAATTTTTATTCCTCCTAGATATTGCTTGTTTGGGTAACATTTTGCTGAGATATCTGTATTGAGGACAGTAAGAGGTATTGGTGTACAATTTTCATTTTTTTATAGTGTTTTGTGTCTTTGTCTAATTTTGTCAAGATAGCTGGCCTTTGTAATATGATGTAAGAGGTGAACTTTTTATTTTCTGCAATATTTTGTAGAATTGATACTAACTTATTTTATAATATATGGTTGATTCCTTCAGTGAAACTTTTTCTATTCCAAAAGTGTTTTGGGAAAAAATTAATTATAATTTAATTTTGAATAAGCATAAAATGTTACATTATTTTATGATGGATGAGTTTTGGTAGCTTCGAGTTTTTATGGACCTTATTTTGCCAAATTTAGTGTGTGTGTGTGTGTGTGTGTGTGTGTGTGTATGTGCAGTTTTTGGTAATATTCCTTTCATTTGCTCAATAGCTGTATTAGTCTGTAGTGATTATGCTTATTTCATCAAAGTGATTGAATAAAAAATAAATACTGTTATTTAGCACCATTTTTTGGCAGCATATTTCTGATGTCAATAGAAGAAATCAAGACAGTTGGAAGGAAAACTATAATTTTTAAAAAT
Source organism: Myocastor coypus (assembly GCA_004027025.1). NCBI lineage: Eukaryota > Metazoa > Chordata > Mammalia > Rodentia > Myocastoridae > Myocastor > Myocastor coypus. Next base: position 74,225 of record PVJA010005939.1, read on the forward strand.
TCTGCAGCTTCAAGACACAAAGTGATAATGCTTTTCCCTTCCAGGAAACTTTAACCAACCAACCAAACAAAAACTCTAAGGATCTTAAAGACACCCTAAAGCTAGAAATTGGACTCATGCTCCTTTTCACTTAATAAATTGGTTCTGTGCTTTTCCTCTATAGTCTTTCATTCTCAAGGAGTACTTTAAGTGGGTAGCATCTCTGTAAATTTGAAACACATGTAAATATGTTTGCATGCTAACTTAACCCATCAGACATGTAGCCTGATGGATAGTAGGAATACCCATCCCAGATCACCCATCTTAAGGATACCCCCAAGAATGCATAAAAACCTCCAACTCCAAACCATAATGCATCTAACTTAATGATAACTCATATTCCCTTCTGAAATTACAGTGCTTTCTATGTAATAAGGTGCTTTATGCTTCTCACTAAGCATCCAGGAAACCTTTTCAGTGACCTTAACCAGTGAACTTGCAGCCATGTCCATGGAAAAGATAAGTTGAGGTCTTCATCTCCTCTTTCAGGGACCTCCTTGACATACCTGGTGACATTTCCCTTGTTCTATAGATCTGTATTCCTAGTTGTTGTCAAAGTTCAGGTTTGTCTTTTTTCCTCCTACTCTTCTTCCTCCTTATTAGCTAAAAAAAAAATATTATATCATTTTCTTCTGGTTTTGTAGATTCAGAAATATTGTGTAAATTTTTTGTACTGATTTTATATTTTTCTATCTGCTTCTAAAAGTTTGTATTTATCAAGTATTATTACAAATTAACTGATGTACCTTATAGCATTTTTTTTTTTTTTTTTTTTTTTTTTTTTTTTTTTTTTTTTTTTTTTTTTTTTTTTTTTTTTTTTTTTTTTTTTTTTTTTTTTTTTTTTTTTTTTTTTTTTTTTTTTTTTTTTTTTTTTTTTTTTTTTTTTTTTTTGTCTCTTTGAGACAGGGTCTCGCTGTGCAGTTGAGGCTGGCCTTGAGCTCACTTTTGTAGTCCAGGCTGGTCTCAAACTTGCACCAATCCTCCTGCCTCAGCCTCCTAAGTGCTGGAATTACAGGCGTGAGCCACCACGCCTGGCCCTTGTATCATTTTTTGAGGAATCTCTACACTCATTTCCACAGCGGTTGTACCAGTCTACACTCCCATCATCAGTGGAGAAAGGTTTCCACTTATGTGTGTGGTACAGGGTCTCACTGTGCAGCTCAGATTCATAGGGATACTCTTGTTTTTAGCCTCCCCAATACTGGGATTACAGGAAGGTGCCACCACTCCTGGTCTTGGCTCAGGGTGCCTGGGTATGGGGCCAGTGCAACCTATGGGACTGGGAGTTGAACCTGGTCCCTACACTTCTCAAAGCAGACAGTCCACTGTATATTGCTGACTCTAAAAATCATATGTTCTAGATAGAATTCCTTTGTCTGAGAGACAGTTGGCCAAAAATATTTCCCGGTTTGTGGGTTTTCTTTTCACTATGTTGTTTTTTTCTTTTGATAAGCAAAACCTTTTTAATAAGATGAGATCCCTCCCACACACACAAAAAAGATGAGATCCCTTTTCTTTTTCTTTCTTTTTTTTTTTTTTTGAAGTATTTCCTGTACAGTTTGTTTTTTGTTCATGAACTCTCTCCCAGCTCTATAATTTTAAGATACCTATCCATTTTCTCTACCAGTACTTCTCCATTAGTTTTGAAAGATAATTTTGTAGGGACATCAATCTGGTTGGAAGCTGTCTGTTTTTTTTCTGGACTAAAAACACTTCATTTTAAGCCCTTCTTGACTTGAAGGTTTATGTTGAGAAATCAACTGTAATTCTGATGGGTTTTCTTTTATACGTGGCCTTTTTCTTTTCTCTAACAGCTGTTAACTGGTGTTGTGAGATCCTGATTATTATGTTGAGGTGTAGTTTTGTTTTTGTTTTGGCTCATTAGAATTCTGTAAGCCTCGCCTTTTTTTTTTTTTTTTTTTTTTTTTTTTTTTTTTTTTTTTTTTTTTTTTTTTTTT